>JAVBHU010001100.1:0-11019 GCA_034768395.1 Linum lewisii | reverse complement strand
TTAAAGTTTATTTAGTTTCTTTTTGACTTTTTTTTTTTTAGATTTTAAAAAATTTTTAAAAATCAGCACAGTAACGAAATCATTAAAATTTTAAACCAATTCATCCCTCAGCTAGCTGCATTTGAACCACAAAGCCCCAAAAAAAATATGAATATGGAAATGTTTCTTTCAGGGAACTAGTATTTTTTAAAACCCAACCCCTCGTGATTGGTCGTTACGGCAGGGGGAAAACCCTTTTGTGATCGCTCGTTTTTAAAACGGCAAACTTGACCCAAAATTTGGGCCCGTAGGCTCGCGAGCTGACTAGTCGAGCCAACTCAAAATTTTCCCCAAATAATGACTTATTTAAATCAATAAAAAAAAGGTGGTTTTTATATCCAAAAAAAACTTGAAAAATTTTAAGGAAATTTTTTTTTAGGGGGACTATTGATTTTTTTTGTCGACAAAATAAAATTGGGCTAAAATTGGACGATAAGGGGTTTTTTTAAGGCCCAAAAGTTTGACTTAAAACTCGGTTTATCATCAAGGTAGAAAGAGCCAGGCCGAGTAGGCTCAAAGTCGTAAAAAGCTAAAAAATTCCGGTCATTCGAACTCTCAAAAAAGCAAAAGCCAATTTGAGAAAGAAGTTGGCTGGCCTTAAAAAAACCCCTAAAAGGGGAACCTACATAAAATAGGGTTTGTTTCGAGGGGCCCAAACCCGCTAGCTGCGGTAATCCCGGGTTTACCCCCCCGATTGCAAAAAAAAACAATTGCAGCATGTCTTCCATTTGGAATGGGGGGTTTCGTATGGTTTTTTAACCCCCTTGTTTATTATCAAAATTTGTAAAATTTTAAAAGAAAACCCAAAAAGTCAAATCAAATCGTGGAAAAAATTATTTAAGCAGACAACATCAAAATTTTTTTTGGGGGTTAAAATACTTTATTCCCCCAAAAAATTTTGGGGATTGGGTTTTAAAATCATCCCGAAACTTCAATTTGTTAAGCCCGTTGTTGGACTCATTTTTGGCTTTTTTTCTTCGCTTTTTAGAGTTTTTTTATGTTTGATTCCAATTGCAGGTTTTTTGGTTTGGTTCCCCCCCCTTTGGGCCCCTTTGGGGGGGGGTTTTTATGTTTTTTGCACGTTTTTGGTTCATTTCGGGAAACCATGGGGATTGGGAGGGAATGGGGGAGGGGGGGAAAATGGGGAGCTGGAAAAAAGCATACCACGGCGTGTTTAAATACACCCGTCCCCCCGGAAACCGCCGTGTAGGGGAAAAACAGCCGTTTTTAAAATACCCGTGATTAAAAACCCCGGGTTTTTACCATCATTGAGGGGTTTTTTCCCCCTTTTTTTTTTGGGGGAAAAAGAAAAAAACGTACAATTCATTTTTTTTTTTTTCTCGGAGGGAAACCAGACACTCTCGGGGGGGAAAAATCGGAGGGGGGAAAGGGGACGATTGAGCGGGGTTTAACGAGGTTTAAGGGGGGATTTAAAAAGGGTTTTTCATCAAGATTGGGTTTTTTCTCGGGAATTTTCCCCTTTTTCCCGGGTTTTTTCTTCTTCATTTCTTTTTTTTCCCTTCGAAAGTTTTTGAGAAAATTTTCGGGGTTTTTTAGATTAGTAAAACTTATTTGGTTTTTGTAGGATTTTTGGGGGTTTCAACCCTTTTTTTTTAATCGAGGATATTTCAATTTGGGGGGGCGATTTCTCCAAACCCCCTTAAAAAAAAATGTTTGATCTGGCAACTTGATTTTTGTTGTTTCTGGGTTTATTTTTGAATTGGGGGTCTGACCGTACGAAATTTTTTCTGGGGTTTATGAGGGGGGGCCCCCAATATTTGACCAAGGTTGTCAGAAAATCTTTTGCTGATTTTTGGCTTTCTTTTTTTGGGATTTTTTTAAATTTTGAAAGTTGCTTGCCATGGGGGTTTGTGGTTTTGATAAAATAAACCCCTTACGGCCCCCCCAAAGGGTAGAGATTAAAAAGGAAATTTGGAGTCGTCTATTTGTTGAATTTCTTCGATTGCATAGTTTAAATTTTTTAAAAAATAGCGGGGGATTGGAGAAAGAAAAACCCGCCTTAGTCTACTTTAAACCCCCAAATTCTTTATTTGCTTTATTTGTTCTTTTTGCATTCTTAGATAATTTTTAAAACCCCAAATTTAAAACCAACGAAAAAAACCCCCGAATAGCTTTATTTACAATTTTTGGGAGTAATAAAAAAAAAAAGGACCCGGGGAAAAAGTCTCTTGGAGCAATTTTCGAGAAAAAACTTTTGGCTTTAAATTTGGCATCTTTTTTTTGGGGCCCCTTTCCCCGGGGACTTTTTTTTTTTAGGAAAGGCTTTGTGGGGAAAAAACTTTTCTTACTCTTTTATCATTTTTTATTTTCCCACTTTTTTTTACTACTTGGTATTTCTTGTTTTTTTGTTTCAGGAAGATTGGGGGGTTCAAAAGAAAAAGAAAAAAAAAGCGTAGTGAAAAGGGCAAAATTTTTTCTCCCTCATTCGACACTACCCCGGTACCCCCCCCTTTCCCCCCCAAACCCCCTAAAAAAGGGGAAAAACCCCTTCAATTTTACCTTCCCCTCCCCCACTTCCGCAGCCCCCCCACAGATCCTCCTGTCCCCCTTGGGGTTTAAAAATTAGGGGGGGAGGGCGTTAAATTTTTTAAACCGAATAGATGGGACGCTTTTTTCAGATTTCCCCCCAGGGGGAAATGGGGAATCTGACACCCATCTCCTTGATAACATGATTCAGGGGTTGACAGTTTGGCCCCTTTAAAATTTTGTTAAAGCGTCGGTTTACCTCCATAAATACGTAAAAATGGTACTGAAAATTTTTCCCCCTTTTTTTCCCCCAATGTGACTTTGGAAAGAACCAACCCCCCCCTCAGATAAATAATTAAAAAAAATTGGGAAAAAAAAAAAAAATTTTAAAAAATTTAAAAAAAAAAAAAATAAAAAAAATTAGAAAAATAAAAAGAAAAAAAACCCCCCAAAATTGGGCCTTTCCGTCCCCCGGCCGTTGCTTTTTCACCAGCCTCCTTTGGGTTTTTGCGCCCCTCCGGGGTCCTTTTCCCGGGGTCTCAAAGCCTTCCCCCAAACCCCGGGGGGTCGAAAGTGGGGCCTAAGGGCCCCCCCTTTCGGGATGCGGGGGGGGAATCGCCAGCTTTGGGGGAAAATAATTTTCCCTTTACGGGGGAAACCGGGGCTGTTTCCTTTGCTTAATTGGCCCTCAATTCCCTTTCCCCTCAAATTGTTTCCCGAAGTTTTCCCCAAAAATTTTTGCCGGAATTTCCCCCCCTTCGCCCCCCCGGGTCCCAACAAAAAACCCCGGGAAGAAACCCGAAAAAAAAAAAAAAAGGGAATTAGTTTGGGGGGAATTTTTCCCCAATTTGGGGGAAAAAAATTGAGTTTTTAAATGCCCAATTCTAGTTTTTATCGAATTCAGCCAGGGAAATTTTTGATTCGGAAATTTAAATTAGATTAAAAAATTGTCAATTCTAGTTTTTTGGGTTTGTCCCTGTTTGGGATCCCCGTAAATTCAACAAGGGCCCGGAAAACCCCACCCCATGGTTTTTTCCCCTTCCTCTTCCCCCTTTAGGGAAAACCCGCGTACCCCTCCCCTTCTTCTCCACCCCCCTTTTTCCCAGCCTGAAACCTCTCACTACCCCCGAACCCCTCCCCGGGCCCGGGAAAAGCGAGCCTCGGGGGCCCCTTTCCCCTCGACCATCACAGAGGGGAAAAAAGAAATCTCTGGGACGGGCAAAAGACAAAGAAAATTTTTTAAAAACCTTTGAGGCGTGAAGGGGAGCGGGAGGGGAAATTTTAAAGTGGTGGGGGGAGACGGGGGATGGAAACGCCTAACCGGGGGGGAAGGCTTGTTGGGGAAAGGGGAGGAAGAGAGAGAGGGGAAGAAGAAAGTTTTTTTTTTTTTATTATTTATTTGTTTTTCTATTTTTTATTTTTCTAATATTTTATTAATATTTTGCTGACGGGGGCAGCTTGAGTCATTTTCCCACGTCAGCTTTTGGACGGAAAAATTGGATGAAAATTGGATGGAAAATAATTTTCAGTACCATTTTGACCAAAAAAAAAAAAAAGAGTACCCCCCGCGTTATTTATTGATAACTTAAAGGGGCCCCAAAATTGTCAATACCCCCCATGATTCAAAACAAACAGGAAACCTTTTTCTGGAGGTGTTTAAAAGGGGGAACCCAATGTCATGGGGAGGAACTTCTTGAGGTGGTCATACAGTCTCTAACAAAGAAGCGGATCCTAAATTTATTTTGCAAGATTTTAATCACAATATCAAGGTCGTATTCCACGAGGGCTCTCAAAAGCTAATACTCACAGGTTCAGGACGGTCTATTCATTTAAAACGAGTTTGGTTGGAAATAGAAAACAAAAGCATAAAAGGAAAATAAACAAGAAAGCAAAACAAAATGGTGCAAAACAAAAATAAAGGAGGTTCATTTGGAAAGATAGCTTCATCATGCTAAAAGGAACCCAAAAGCACAAACAAGCCCAAAAATGATCGAAGGGTTGCAATCGAATGACCATGCAAATCCCCCTTTTATAGACTCAATTTCATCTCGTCGTACTAAAAACCCTATCCTTTTGAACCATCAACTTAGGTCTCGCTCTCAAGCTAAGTGACTAAAAGGGTGCATTAAAGGGGGTTTGATGAAATGCCAAGCTACAAAACCCCCTCCCATGACTCTATTTACCCTGGTAGACACCACATCTCATGTCAATGTCCCAAAAAATAAAAAGGGAAACATCCCAAAAACTAATCAAAGTTTAATTTTTAATGAAAAAACCCAATGACACCAAGTGTTCGATAAAATGGGACAAGTGAGAAATCATGCAAATATGGTTTTAAATTTAGAGAAACTAACTTTTAGAACACCTCCCCAATTCCCAGACCTCCAAACCTGTAATCTAAGCATTCATGCATTACATCACAAATGATATAAACCCAAAACAAGACATAACACAATTTGGGAAATTTAAAACAAGTTAGAGATCATCCCCTTACAATCCAAAATCAATCATGGCATATTTGTACAATCAAAACCCCTATCCTAGCATAATATCTATCAATCCAAGGAAATCGGAAATCAGAAAACATGGCCAAAAGGGGACAAAAGGGAAAAAAAAGGGGAGATGGTCACCAAAAGCTTCATGGCCCTCCTTTTTTCTTTCAAGCTCCTTCCCCCGGGTTGTGGGTTTAATCCAAAAATCCTCACTCCAATTTGCACCCGAAGTGTGGGTTGGTGTGGAAGAAGGATGCGAGAAAGGGGGGAAAAGAGGGGGTTTTGGTTTTTCGAGTGTGTTTAAAAATAATAATGAGTTGCCTCCCAAAATTTCCACCTCTCTCTCTTTAAATAGTAACCCCTGGAAATGCCTAAAAAATTTTTGGCCCAAAAAATTCCCAGAGTTTTGCCCAAAAATTTTTGAAAAACCCCCGGGATCTTTGGATTTTTATAAGTTTTCGGGAAAACTCAGGAAGTTTTCGCTGAAAAATCCCTTTAAAATCCAATGTCCCCCTTCTGCAATTTTCCCGATCGAAAAAGTTTAAAGGGGTTTTTGGGAGAACTTAGGGTTTCGCCGAAAATTCTTCAGCTTTGCTGTGCACTTTTTTCGAATTTTTCAAGGCCCCATTCCTCCGTTAGCTGATTGAAACCCCCCGTTTATCCCACGTGCTCCTTGTCACCAGTATTCAATGCCAAAAGCTTAAAATGCCCAAAAATATATCACATCAAAAATTACATAAAGCTTCAGCTTTTCCTTTTCACTCAAAAGGGGTCAAGCAAACTAGGGTTTGTTTGATCATCCTCGAATCCTTCATACGGGAGGGTCTGGCTAAACATTCCTAGAAATTTCTTTTTCCCCTTCCAGAATAAAGCCTCAGGGCACAGATAACGGGTTTCACAAGGGGCCGGGAGGAAAACTTCTATGATTTGGGCAAAATTTAAAGGGTTTTCTCCGACTTGTCCTCACCAGGGGAGGGATACTATAAAAAAGTTCTCTATATTCCCGGGGTTTGGGATTTAAAAAAAGGGGAAGGGATTTAAATACAAAAAAAAAACGCGTTTTGGCGTGGGGTCACTCCGACGCTAATTTGAATGGCGTCGGTCGAAAAACCCGACGCCAAACGGTAAAGCTAATTTTTGGCGTGGGTTTTGGGCCCGCCGACGCTAAGAAAACGGACCGACCGCCAAAAAGTTTCTTAAAAAATCACAAAAAAATACTCCCAACCACTATTTTTTTGGATTTTCCCGGGGTTTTTTTTCCCCAACCCTTTTTTCTTCTTCCGTTTTTTCCTTTTTCTCCCTTATTTTTCCTTCTTGGGGCCTTTCTTCTTCTTTTTTCTTCCTTTTCCCTTATTCCTTTCTTCTTTTTCTCCTCGGTTCTTTTTTTTTTCCCTTTTTCCTCTTCCTTATTCTCCTTCTTCTTCTTCTCCTATGTTCTTTTCTTCCTTCTTCTTTTTCTTTCTTCCTTTCTTCTTTCTTTTTTTCTTCTTTCTTCTTTTTCCCCTTCTTTTCTTCTCCTCTGTTCTTTTTCCCGTTCTTCTTCTTTTTTTTCTTCAGTGCCTGCATGGGGTGGGGTTTGGGAAGGGAAGCAAAAATTTGGGGAGTGGAAGTTTGGGGAAGAAGAAAAAGAAGAAGAGGGGGTTTTGGGGAGTTTGGAGGAAGATAAGAAAAGAAAAAGGGGGGGGTTTTTGGGAAGGGAAGTTGAAAGAAGAAAAAAAAAGGAAGGGGGGGGGAAGATTGGGGAGGAAAAAGAAAGAAAAAAAAGAGAGGTTTGGGGAGGGGAAGGGGGCCTGGAAGAAAAAAGGGGGAAAAAAAATTTTACGGCTGGGGGTTTCAGGTTTTAGATTTATTATTTACCCCGGCCAAAACCAAAAACGACCGAACCCAAAAAGTTTTATTTAGCTGGGGCAAAGGCCCCGCCCGAGAAAATATTTTCATTTAAAACCGACCCCAAAATTTTTTTTGGAGGGGCTCTTTATTTTGAAAGGGTTGGATTTATGACCGCATCGGGGTTTTGGTTTCTTAAAGGGCCTTTACCTTTGGGGATCAACCCCTACAAAAAATGTTTTTTTAAAACCCCCCGGGCAGAAAACACGAAAAAACAGGGGCCATACCGCGGTTAAAATATTTTAACCCGGGGGCCCAAATGCCCTGAAATGGCCCAAGGGTTAAAAAATTTTTAACAGCGTAAAAAAGGGCCGCTTAAATTAAAAATTTTAAAAACCTATACCCCTTTTAAAAATTAGTCCCGTTTAAACAAATTAGCCAAAAAAAAAAAAGCCCCGGCCCCGATTGAGCCAACCCCGGCATATCCAACCCCAAGAACCCCGGGAACGCCGATTGAGTGGGGAGCCCTAAATTTTTCTCGCAGCTCTTCTTCTTCCCCCCCTTTCATACTTTTTTTTCCTCCCTTCTGTTTTTTTTTTTTCCCCCCCAAAAAAACCATTGAGGGGCGACAAGGGGGGGATTGCCTCCCCCCTGGGAGAACATCGCCGAGCGGGTTGGAGGAGGAAAATCCCCCTTCATTGTCAAAATTTCCCCACACCCCCCCAAAGCCCTTCCAGAATCCCTAAGTCGAAGAAGAAAAAAAAAGAAAAGGAAAAAGAAAAAGAAAAAAAAGAAAAGGAAAAAAAAATTTCGGGGGGGAAAAAAGGGAAGAAAAGGAAATAAAAAAAGGGGGAGGTTTATCGGCAAAGAAAAAGAGGACCCACGGGGAAAAAAATTTGAGAGAACCCGGCAAAAAAATTTGAAACCTCCGACGGGGGCGACTCGAAATAGAAGATTACGGATTGGGGTTTTTTTATTAAATGAGGGCAAATTTGACCAAATTAAAATCTTTATGAGTTAAATTTTGGGGGTTTCCGCGCCCGGGGGTTTCAACCAATCAAATGTTTTATTTTAACAGGGGCCACGCCCCCTTTTTTAAATTTTTGACTCCGCTTTAAACGGGCAAATTTTAAACCCGGGGTTTAAGGGCCCGGTTAAACCAAATTTAGAAATTTAACAGGGGCCAAAAAAGGGCCCTTTTTTTAAACAAACTTTTCCTTGGGGTAAAACCTAATAAAGCTAACCCCTTAAAGGTGGACGACAGGAAAACTCAAAAAACAGTTTTTTTTTCGGGCGGTTGAAAAGTAGAATTTAGCGTCGGTCGGTCAACAACCGACGCTAAATATTTGCTTCGCGTTTTAGCGTCGGTTTTAGTCGACCCACGCTAAAATTAGCACGGCAAACCGACGCTATTAGCCGTTCAGGGTTGATTTTTTGGTCTGACCTGATGGTTGGCTCAGCGGGCGGTCAGAAGAAGCAATTTAGCGTCGGTCGATGACCGACGCTAAAACGCGTGTAATTAACGTCGGCTGACCACGCATTTTTTGCGTCGGTCATCGACCGACGCTAAACGCGAAATATAAAAACCCCCAGACGACAGAAATCAGTATGCAACTCCTCCCAAACTTGAAATTCTCTCAACTCCCAATCCTCTGAATCCTCTGAATTGCCCGCATTCGGTTGGAGCTGCTGTGACGCTGTTCTCATCACCGTGCTTCCTGACATTTCCTCTGTGTTTCGGGGTAAGTATTTAATTTTTAGATTGTAATTTAATTTTGTTTTTTTTGTAGAGAATTATAATTGTATATGTTTTGATTATTAGGAAATTTTAGAGAATTAGAATTGTATACTTTTTGATTATTAGAATTGTAGTTAATTGAAATTGTTGTGACTCCTAGAATAGTATTGATTTTAAAATTGTAATTTAAATTTCGTTTAGTTTTTAGATTGTATGTGTCATTAGCATTGTTTTGGATTAAAATAGTTATTTGATTAGTTTAATTGTAACATGTTGTGTGGTTATTTTCTAGTGCCGAATCGAGTAGTTCTTTTCTCGTGGTTCTGTCTTCGCCTTTTTGTCACTCACCCCCGGTGTAAAAGGGATGAATTGTTATCTTTTTTTTACACGTAAATTAATTATTGTAATATGCATGTTTCATAAAAATGTTAAACTTGTATAGAAATATGTATGCGTCAAGATTAATCTAATTCCTAGTAATATGTATGTTTTCACTATGATCAGTTATATTTGTTTTTATGGTTTAATGCGAGTAAAAGTGTATGATTACTGTGTTATGTGTTTTCTGTATGAATTATGCGATAGTTTTTAATTTATATTGAAATGAGATTTAATTAGTAGAATTGTTTGTTATTTTTATTATTTGTTAGAATATGATTAATATTAGAATTCATTGGTTGAGTTATGGTTTTTTTTTAAAGTTAACTAAACTCAGTAACATATTGCTAGCTACTTCATGGTAATTCGTACAAACATAGTTACTAGTATATTTTTTGCTACAACATGATTCTAATTTAATGTTATAACTCTTACCCTTTTACCTTAGTTAACTTATATATAGATTATGATCTCCAGTACTGAGAATCTATTCCTTCACTAAATCAGGTATCTCCTAATGGATAAATCTTGGATTAACACCCCAAGATTATCACCGGAGTACATGATTGGCTTAGAAAGCTTTCTGAATTTTGCTTTCTCCAACAACAACGACGGAGAGCAATAGTCTGTCCATGTCCAAAATGTGGATTAAAGGGAAGTGGTTGTGTAGAGATGATTTTGTATGAGCATTTACTCCGCAAGCCATTTCCGCCAGGTATACTGTTTGGGATCGACATGGAGAGCGACAGGGGAGGGTCTGTATGGATCTTCTTCTAGGACTGCACGTACAATGTGCATGGAAGTGATCATAATAGATCACTTCGTTCAATGGTTAATGAGCTTTTGGTGTCGTTACTGAGGAGGTCCGCGAGGGCTACTACTGAAGTACTTGTTAATGGGAAAATGTTAATGAGGAAAGGGCAAATTTAATGAAGAAAATTTCCCATGAGCGAAGATAATGACATAGCATCCCTGAGCCAATATAAGAGCCCGGGTTTATGATGACAATGTAAATTTGAGGGATTTACTAAAAGATGGAGAAACCAGTACTATACGAAGGATGTAAGAAGTTCTCCAAATTATCTTTCATTCTGAGACTTTTCATATCAAGGGGATGCATAACATCAGCGATAAAGCAAAATAAATGATCATTGAGCTGCTGCATGAGCTTTCGAGTTTCCAACATACCTCCAACAGGATATAGTGCAAAGAAAATGATCAAACGGCTTAGGCTGGGATACACGAAAATTCCTGCATGTGTGAACGATTGTTGTTGTACTGGGGTAATGACATAGATGGGTGAGTTGCAGGATTTTGCAAGAGCCCAGATACAAGGATGGTGGGGTTGTTTATGACGTAGTTTATGGAAGCAAAGAGAAGAAATTAAGGCATTGAAAATATATCGATATTTCCAATAATTCCAAGGTTTCAAAGATTGTTCATGTGTCTTAGAACAACTGAGAGTATGGGTGTGGGATTCTCAGAAAGAACTACTGATGGAATGTCGCGCATCCACGAGATGGTCAGCGTGGGTTGACTTTGACACTAGGTAAACCTGAGTTTGCTTCAGATCCGAGATATGTTAGGCTCGGCCTTGCTACTGACGGCTTTAATCCTTTTGGGGGAAAATGAGCCTTAGTCACAGCACATGGCCCAAATTTTACTAATGCCATACAACACGCCTCCGTGGGAATGCATGAAGTCAACAGGTATGAAAATTGTCTGGTATCATTCCTGGAAAGAAGCTCCTGGAAATGATATTTATGTCTACCTACAACCTTACTTGATGGGCTGAAAATGTTATGGGAAGGTGTAGAAGCATATGATTCAGTGAAGAAAGAATCATTCACGTTGAGGGCAGCATTAATGTGGACAAATTTGTGATTTCCCTTTGGGTTGGTTTATTTTCAGGGTGGAACACTTATACAGGACAGGCATGCTCAAATTGTAATCTAGACCAGGAGCCATTGCTTTTTGGGGGGGAGTGGGAAGAATTGTTTCTTTGGATTCGTTCTTCCCCCCGGGCCCCCCCCCCCCCCCCCCCCCCCCCCCCCCCCT
>JAVBHU010001099.1:0-11044 GCA_034768395.1 Linum lewisii | reverse complement strand
CGGGGAACCAAATCCTTCCTTCCATTTTCTTTCTCCCCGTTTAAGTCCTGACAAAGCTTGCGTGGGTACACTCCAGGCTTCGTCGACTTTTCGAAACCACTATTATAATCCCATAGGCCCTTAAAATTTTCCCCCAATGTTCAAAAGTTCATTTTGATTTGACATGGGAGGAATAGAGCCTCCCAAAGTTCCCATGGAGTCACCAATAACGTTCAGGGATTTGGGGAAAAATGGAAAATTGCTATTTGCTCACCCGTTTCTGGGTCACAAGTTCGTCCCCCAATTTAACCTATTTACACACATGATCCTAAATTATTTTTTGTACAGTTTGAAAGTTCGTTAAGTCCTTATTTCGATCCGATTTGAGCTACGAAACCAAAATTTTCAATAAACCCGGGCTCTGTTTAGGGGGTTGGGTTTTAAAGGGGATAAATTGCTAATATTCTTCGGTTAAATCTAACCAAAATTATTTAATTAATATTTCTATTCCAATTATTAGGGAATGAGTTCTAGTAATTATTTTATAACAAACTTTGGGATTTATCTATGAATTAAATTGTTGGGTTATCGAATAAAGGTTATCTCCTTATGGTTTTTTAATTTCCCTTAGTATAAGAATAATTTTACGTGATTTATTATCACCCAAAATTCCTATAACTTCTTCCGAGGGTAGAATTTAACCAGAATAAAATCGCATATAAACGATGTGACTTCGTTTTGTTTTGGGGTGGTTATTTAAAAAATTTTGATACATGATAGCAATGGATTGTTAAACCCCTAAAAACACTATAAACTCAACTTGTGGGTATAAATACCTTGATGTTTTTGGTACAAACTGTTACTTTTTGGGTTGTTAAAAAATAAATGAGCGATACAATCCTCATTTTTCCCGGTTATAAAGTTATGACCCTAAGGTTAGAGGGACTTAAGTAGTCCGGTAACTCCCCTACTTACGGGAAAAAAGATAAAAAAGTTTTGGTTTGACAACAAGGGGTCATTCTACTGAAAGTTCTCCCCTTTCCGAACCTCTTTTTTATACCTAAATGTTTTGGGTTCGGTTAGGGTTTTTAAATGTGACTTTCTGATGATTTTTTGACTAGTATATACAGGGGGAAAGAAAGCCTCGCTAGCAAAGTCCCCCCCCGGAACATCGATGGATATGACCCCCAAACCCCCGGATGAAAGAGTTAGGGAATTACCCCAATTGACAAATGGTATTTGGGGTATGGATAACCCGATCGATGAGGGGGGGATTTTTTCCGAGCAGGGTTATATATTATATAACCCCCAATGGGGGGGTTGTATTACAAATAATTCCAAAAATAGGGGGTTTCTGAATTCCTTTCCTTAATCGCCGAGAGGCTGCGATTTATTTTTTTTTATTAAAATTGCTTTTGATGTGTAATTTTATTATTGTGTAGACATTTTTTATATTTTGTTAAATATTATTACTTTATAAATATTTTCAGCTAATTTTTATAATCGTACCGACACATTAATTGATAATCTAATAAAATTTGTTTAACCGCTAAAATTATTATAAAATGTAGTGGATCCAAACCCGTTGACCCGATTTAAAAAGTCCGAAAATGTAAGGTTGAGTTTTCTATTTTTACACCTCACACAGAAATGACTCAAACGCAACCCATTTTTGGGGGGGTTAAATCAATTTTAGGCAACCCCCTTAATTTTTCAAATATAGCGATCATTACCGGAGTGACACGAGTTCATTCAGGTAACATTTTATTCGGGAAAATTCCCTTATAATTGAAATTTACTAATTTAGGGGCAAAAAAAACAATAAAACTCGAAACGCGTCGAACCTCATTTATAAACCCCCCGGGGGTAGCCCGAAAGAATTTTTTACGCGGTTTTTTGGGGTACTCGAGCGGTTTGCCTGTCCAGGGGAGGTCCCCCCCCTAACTGGGTTTTAAAGGTCCTACATTTTAAAATTACTGGTTGACTCTAAATCGGGTTTTGTTTTTAATTTTTAAAGATTGTTACCCGATGAAAACGTTACCAATGACACTCAATCAGTTCATAACGTCGCTATTTAAAATTTAAAGGGGGTTCCATAAAATCAACATTAACCACCCAAAAAAATCGGGTTTTTCATTTCGGGTCATTTTGGGTCGGGTGTCAAAATAACAAACTCAACCACATTTTTGAACGGTTTTAACCGGCAAAAGTTGGATCCACTATATTTTATAATAATTTTAGCTGTTTAAAAAATATACATTAGACTTATCAATTCAATGTGCGGGACGATTATAAACATATACGAAAATATTTATAAAATAATAAAAATTTAACAAAATAAAAAAAAAAGCTACAAAAAAATAATATTACACATCAAAAAGCAATTTTTAATAAAAATAAACCAAATCCCAGCCTCATTGGCGATTAAGGAAAGAGAATTCAGAAACCACCCTTGGAATTATTTGTAATACAACCCTAATTGGGATTGATATAAGGGTCAATTACCTAATACGTCCCAAAACTATGACCCGGTTACAAACCATCCTGAAAGTTTTCTCGGTAAAAAAAGTGGTCCCGAAAGAATGCGACGGGTTACGGGGAGGCACTGTTCCACGCAAGAAAAAGGGCCTTTTCCCGGTCATTTTGCCAGCTCATATATGACACATCAATAAAAATATTAAAATATTTGCTTTAAACCCAAACCTAAAATATCTGCTCGAACCGTTTAAATCATAATCTAACCCATCCTAACCTAACCTAACAATAATCCTAACCTAATGAGTTTTCTTCCGACTATCCATCTTCTTCTCCGACTTCCTTTTCTTCATCTTCTTCTTAAAATGGTTGTATCCTTTTTCCTCTGCAAACAACAAAAATCTGTAACTTCCCCTCTCTTCTTCTTCTTCTTCTTAAATTCTCTCCTGCAAACCCACATCTTCCCCTTCTCTTCTTCCTCTTCTTCTTCATCTCCTTCCTCGTCTTCTCCTTCCTCGTCTCTCCTTCCTTGTCTTCCCCTTTCTTCTTCTGTTTTCATCCTCTCATAAACCCTCAGATTAGTCACCCCCCCCCAGATTCTCGAATTCACTAATAATGATAATCAGTAAGGGAGAGAGAGTCATGTATCGTAATACGGAGTCTTGGAGGTGTGGTTGTGGTGAATCCATTGTATTGTTAACTTCATGGACAGCGCACAATCCAGGATGAAGATTTGGAAATGCCGTAGTCGCAATAAGGATCGGTAAAGTTGGATTTTATGTTGAATTTGAATTTACCCATTTGAGCATTAACGATGTTGGTGCAGACAAATTCGAGAGTAGTTAGACACTTCTTTCGATGTCAAAGATGGGTCAAAAAAAGTGATTAATGGTCTTTCTACGACGACTCAAAACGAATGAACGAGAGAAGAGAGATGATTGTGAATCGGCCACTCTTGTTATCTACAGAAGCCCTTTGTTCAACTAATACGAAGATTGATGTAGTGGACAGGAGTTGATTCGCAAGTATTGAAAAGTTAAAGTTATAGGGATGAAAATCTTGTTTGTTCTCTGAATGATTGTATTTGGTGTTGCCATTGGGGAATTTATGTAGCCATTTATAAATAAAAATCTCCATTTAGATTTATCCTATTGCAGTTTATCATTGCATTGCATTTTATTGTGTAGGTGTAGATGCTGCAAAATCATTTCATTCAACAAAAATCCAAAACATAAAGTCAGATTACTACTCAGGACCTCAATTTCTTACAGTTCACACTGCAAATCATTCATTTGAGCAAAACCTCTAAACAAAAATCCATCATGTTCACACTGCAGAATCATTCATTTGAGCAGAAACCTCTAAACCCGAAATCCAATCATTAAAATCACAAAATCAGCATCATAAGCATCAGCTGGCCACAAAAATTTGATTCCCTAACACCTCAATTGACAGAAAAACTTTCTGTAAGTCACAAAAAACAGCTTCCTTAACATACGTAAAAATTTTCCCTTTCTTGTCGCAACTCATTCCTGGGGTTGGCATGAAATTCATTGTTGGAGTAGGGGTCTCAACTGGTATTTGGGAAAGTCGAGTAGCTCGGGAAGCCCTGCATTGCTCTGGAGCATTTGTTGTAAACACCACCCATTGCAACATCCTGTCATAAAACACAGTGAGCATTACAGAAACAACTAATTAAGACAAAATTTTCAAAGTGGCAAGAGTAATACCGTCCTCCCGCAGCCTGCCTTAACATAGCCAACTCCTTCGGTTATGTCCTGATTTCTTGCACGCTGTGCATGTCATTGTTTTCGCCCTTTCCTACGTGACATTGTAGAACGACCTTCTTTTTTCCTCGTTTGGACCTCAAACTCCCATTTCTTCTTTCCTTCTTGTCACCTTTCTTTCTTCCCCCTTTGGGCATCAAATGGGTTTGGGGGTGTTAAAAGGGGAATTCCGGCCTTGGTTCCCATTGGCTAGAGTCATTTAGTGGATGAATTGCAAAAGGATAGCTTCGTAGTCCCGTCTCCACATGATAACACTTGTCCATGTATTTCTCTGGTGACTCCTTGTTGAAAAGTATACACGAAATTTCATGAGAGCAAGGGATACCAGATAGTTGCCACCGTCCACAAGCACACGTTCTATTGCCCAAATCAACGACAAATTGTCTGTTAGCAAATCGAACTGATACTCGGTAACACCATTGTAAAGGACTTCCGTGCACATTGTTGCATACTTCTTGTACCATCTAATTTCTTTTTGAGGTTTCTGCATATCAACTTTCCTTCCCATCTTGACATTTCTGCTTTCTTCTTGTATAACCTCTGCATCATCATGGACCGTATACCTCCAAGCAAGATAAGATGGGCATGCTCCCCGGGTCAAGCACATATTTTTTTCCAACACTCACAAACGTTGTTTAAGTGCTATCTCCCCACTTCGTTTGAGTCCGGTAGAAAGCTTTGCACCATTGCTCTACACTTTCCCCACGAGCCAGTCATATGGAGTTGCTGGCCGTTATATTTAGAGGGCTCCTTCCCCGATTAAGTCCATCCTGAAATTTTACTCAGCCTTGTAGGTTGCTCTAGATGCCCCCATATTAATCCTTTAAGTGCTTTGAACGACCGAATTTACTACTGAAATTAACATATAAGTGTCGCACACAATGTAACATCCCCGCCCAACCCCAACGGGTTAGAACTCAGTCTGGGTGACTAGAGTGCCGAAACGGGACTTAAGAGGGTCTCTTGAGGTTTGGGGACGTTTGGGTGTGTGCCGGGTTGAAGTTGCAAAAGAGGGGAACTGTGAACAGTACCAAAAGTGCTCATTCGGGCCCTAATGTGCCCAGGCGCACATTTAGAGGTGTCCAGGCGCACTTTTCAATTAATTCAGCAAACTTTTCGGCAGAATATTCAAAATGTGCGCCTTTTTGGGGGTCAATGTGCGCTAGCCACATTTTGACACTTCGGGCGCACATTTCGTGCATATAAGGACGGATTTTGCACGGAAATTCACAATTTCGTTCCCCTTTCTCTCTCCCCGAAAATCCATTGACGAACCAACTTCAAGCCAACTTCGAAGGTGTTTCCCGGGGAGCTGTAGGGGTCGAATTGAGTTCCGTTGTTGCTATGGATTCGTACGACGAGGAGAAGAGATCGCTAACCTCTATTTTGGGTTTTTGGGTGTAGGTCGTGAGCAGTAAGGAAGGTAGAGCTACGAGTTTGGGGGTTGGGAATCGAGTTTCGGGGGAACTAGAAGACGATTAGAGCCTCGTCTTCTATTCCAGGTGAGGCCTAGCGTTGTGTAAGTAGTATGGACAGCGTGAGGAGCTTAAATTTGGACTTAGAGCAAACCTAGGTTATGCATGAAAATGATGAGAGTAAAAGGGTGAATTGTTCTGTGATTGTGTTTTCTGACTGATTGTTAGATAAATGGGTTCGAATTGATTGCTTGATGATTCCTTTGGTTGGGGGGTTGGGGAAATGAAATGAAATGACTAATGATTGGACTTAGAATTGAGAGTTGGGATTAATTGGGGTGTGATGCTAGTGATTTAATAATTGTGAAATGTCAGTTTGTGGTTGCAGGGAATGGCCCTCGCCAATGTGGGGTCGTTCCGAGAAAGAGGAACAGGTGGGTGGTCCCTAGACTCATGACAGGGCTACCCCTGTACTTGCAGGTGGGGGTGGCCGGTGAGCTAGCTGACACCCTAGTGCGTGTTGTGTGGATAGATTGTGAGACGTGACCTGATTGTGAACTGTGGAAGTGGATGGTGAAATGGGATTATGTTTCATGAGTGTTGTGATGATTGTGGAGGGATGTATCGTGCTGGCATCATAACGAATTGTGAACTGTATGTGAAAGTAGAACCGGAAGGAGCCCACACTACCCCACCCGAGTTACGGGTTGTTGAGTCTGATCCATTGGGGTGGATCCCCTTGACATGGTGTCAAGGGAGTGATGAGATTGATGATGAGATTGATGATGATGATGAGGGTTTTATTGAGAACGCGTTCCCCATGCGGTAGGGGAGCGCGAGGACTTCCCATGCGGTAGGGAAGTGCGTCGGCCGGCCGGTGGTGGTGTGGATAACTCCTTGGCGCCTAATAACTCACCTAGATAATATGAATGTGAATGTTTGTGTGCTTGTGGTTGTGGGGTTTTACTTGGTTGATGGATGTGATGTGATGATGCTGTGCGTGCCGTGGATTTTATGTATTATTTATGGTAATTCTATCATTATGAGTTGTTTCATGAAACAAGAACTGACCAACGTGATCACCTAGACTGCTTTTAGGGAATTAAAATATGGAAAGGGGGGTTGGTTGGTTCCCATTGTTGGATGTCTTGTGCGGGGTTTTGGGAACCGCTCCATAGAGTAGGACAGCGTGTAGGGAGCCCAGTGGGTTCACCTCAATTTCAATAGGAAATTGATTCCCTTTTCCCCTTCAGGATCCGTGCTAGTAGGGTGGCTGTGGAGTTGAGTTCGAGGTTGACATCGTGAATTTCTGGACGGAAGCCATGAGGTGAAGACTGGGATACACGGGGTTGACTTTTCTGTTCATTTCAGTTGACAATGGGATTTTGGGGGTTTTTATGTATTTACTGGTTTATGGTTGGATTGGGGGATTTATGATGGTTTGGTTTGTACCCGGATTTCCGTTTCACGTGTTTTTTGAGGCCTCTTATGCTTTTTACTGTCTTTTGATCACCGTCGGTTTACCCTCGTTTTTACTCGGTAGTACCTGGGACCGGTTCAACCACGGGTTTACTCGGGTTGATTTGGGTCGGGTGTTACAAATGGTATCAGAGCCTGGTTAGTCGCTGCTGTACCGGTCGATACCTTCTCTCTTTGGGGAGTAATTAACCTCGTTGGAGGGAGGATGAGACATCGGTACGGGACCGACATTCCAAGGGTTTTTTGTCAAACTGTTTTAAAGGGGTGGATGTTTTGCAATCAAGTGGTGAAATTTAGTTGTTTGAAGTTTCTTGAGCGTCAACTGAAATGTTTAATGTCCTCCTGTAGTTTAATCCAGTCAAGCAAGGGGAAGTAGGTCCACTGGGAACTCGGGTTTTGGAGGAGGGGCTCCTAGGTTTCAGCCGTGTCTGCTGAAGGGATGGAATTTTGGGAGTTCATTGGGGAAGCAAACTGATCCTGAAGTGGCAGAGCAGTGGCTCCAGGAATGTGAGTACAAGTTCCTGCAAATGGAACTTGAGGAAGGGTTGAAGGTTCAAGCAATGACCTTTCTGCTTAAGGGGCATGCACAATTGGTGGAGGTCGATGCCACAGAGTCGAGTGGTTCCGCCAGAGATGGAGTTGGATGAGTTTGTGGAGGTGTTTTTGTGATCAGTTTTGCCCGGACCTTTGGCGTGAGGAGAAAGCCAAGGGGTTCATGAGTTTTGGAGCAAGGGAGAAGTCCGTGCTGGCATACTACATAGAGTTCACTTCTCTCTCTAAGTGGTATGATGAGCGGGGCCCAAACCGGGAAGGAAGCTCATCAACAAGTTCAAGAATGGGTTGAGAGTGGAGATTCAGGAGGGAGTCACCACCCGCTGATATGGGAGTTTAGTGTCGGTTAAGCGGCGGCGCTAGAGAGGGGGAGGTTGGAGAACCGAAAGAGGGAAGAGAAGAAGAGGAAGGCAACTGCCCCGCCTACTCAGTCTGTTATCCACAGTTACCCGGCGAAGAGAACTCAGACTCTTTTCTGGGTTCAGGGGCAGCCAGTCGTGCCAACGAGGGGTACGAGCTTGTTTCACTTGTGGCCGACCAGGTCATAAGAGTGTGGCTTGCCCTGCCGTACTAGTGGCCATTTCTTCGGGAGGAGCACCGTCCGGTTACCACTATGTGAAAAATGTGGGAAGCGCATTTTTGGGAGTTTGCCATCTGTTAGCAGGTGTGACCGTTACACTTGTGGCAGCGCGGACACAGGAGTCTGAACTATCCACCAGAGACTACCCCAACTCAGTCTGGGGATGGGTGCAGGGCCCTAGAGCCCCGTCTGGGAGTTATGGAGGGAAGGAGGAGGCAGCGTTGGTAGGGGTGCTGGACGAGGGACGGGACTAATGCCACCCCTTTTGGGGAGCTGGAGGGGAGCAAGGGAGGCTTTATCCCTTTTACCAAGGGTGGGCAAGAAATGCGAACGACGTGGTGACCGGTAGATCTCGATCTTGGGCCTTTCATTTATGCTCTGTTTGATTCGGGTCAACCCTTTCTTTTTGTATTGAAAAATGTTTGATAGTTTGGGTCTGTAGCTAGTATTTTGGGTGTTATTGGGGCGTCAAACTCCTTTGGGGACTTCTTTCGGGGGAAGAGTCTGTAGAGGGTGTAAGTGTTATGGGAGGTGTAGATTCTTGGCTATTTGGTGGTGCTTCCTTTCAATGAATTCGACGTTATCCCGGCTGGATTGGTTGGCTAGGCAGGGGGCTTTGCTTGATTTCAGAAGAAGGGTGTTGCTTCAGGGGGAGGTGTCGGCCAGGTGGTGTTCAAGGGTGTTTAGGAAGAGAGAACCCGCACCTATGGGGAATTTCAGCAATGCAAGCTTTCTCCTGATTCAAGAAGGGTGTGAGGCTTTGTGGTGCAAGTGTCTGTTGACGGAAGAGGATTGGAGAAGGTACCTGTACTTGGGAGTTGGGGATGTGTTCGAGGACACCCGGGGCACCGATCGAGCGTGAGGTGGAGTTCAATATAGAGCTGGTTCCGGGAACGCTCCAATCTCTTTTCCACCTATCGCAGGCACCGGCGGATTTTTAAAGGAGTTGAAAGAAATTGCAGACTTTTGGAAAAGGGGTTCATCCGCCCAAGTTATCACCGTGGGGTGCACGGTGTTGTTTTAAGAAGAAGGATGGTCATGCGGATGTGTATTGACTAAGGCGGTTGAACAAGGCGACGACAAAATCTTACCCCACTTCCAAAGGGTAGAAAGATTCTTCGACAATTGCAAGGGCTGAAGTGTTCTCGAAGATAGACTTGAGGGCGGGTTCACCAGTTGAAGGGGGAGGGAAAGGGTCGGTCAATGAAAGCCTTTGGGGCCCGCATGGACCTATGAGTTTTTTGGTAAGCCGTTTGGGCCCCACCAAGCTCCCCCCGTTCATGGGGTCTCAGAACAGGGCTTCCACAAAAATTTGGTAATTTGGATAGTTTCATCGATATATCCCATTTTTCTAAGACTAGGGGGGACATGAGGAGCACTTGAGAATTGTTTCCATAAGTTTAGGGAGCAGCAACTTTTTCCAAGTTTTCGAAGTGGCCTTTTTGGGTTTAGGGAATGTTGTTCCCTCGGGGATGTGGTGTCAAAAGAGGCGTGGGGGTTGACCCAAAGAAGATCGAAGCGGTTTAATTGGTCTCCACCTAAGGGAAATGCGCAACTGAGGAGCTTCTTGGGGTTTGCTGGTTACTACCGAAGGTTTTTTAGAGGGGGTTTTCTACCATCGCGTCCCCTTTGCTAGGTTGTTGAGGAAAGGGTCGGGGTATGAGGGGGTAGGAATGCAGAGGAGCTTTGAGGAGTTTAAGAAAAGGTTCTTCAGCCCGGGGTTTACCTGCCAGTAGAAGGTGGGGAGTATGTGGTGTTTAGTGATGCATCCTTGCAAAGGGTTGGGCTGTGTGTTGTGCAGAATGGGAAGGTTTGTCGCTTATGCTTCCCGGGAGCTTAGGGTGATGAGTGAACTACCCCAAAACCCATGATTTGGGGTTAGCTGCAGTGGGGGTTTGCCTTGAAGTTGGAGGAAAATTTTTTGTTGGGAGCGTTTAAGTCATGACCCCATCAAAAAGAGTCTTAACACCTATGGGTCAAAAGGAGTGAAGGTAGGAAAAAAGGCGTTGGGGGGAGCTTGAAGGATTATGACTGACCATTGACTACCATCCTGGTAAAGCTAATGTGGGTTTGCGGATGCTTTGAGTCGAAAGGATTTGGGGGGATCTTAGAGCTTTAGGGGGGAGATCAGTTAGATGATTTGGGAAGTTTTTTTGCCAACCAATATTAGGCCTATGCTGAATGATAGGATTGGTGAGGGCCTCAAGGGTGCACTCTGGGGGCTATTCGAGGGGAGGTTAAAAAGGCTGGATAATGGGTTTGAAGGGGGTTGGCGGATTGTTGAAATGCAAGGGCGAGTGTGCGGCCGGAAGTAGAGGGAAATTGAGGAAGGGGATTTTGGGGAGGCTCATTCCTCGTGTAGCATGCTCCCGGATGACAAAGATTACAAGACCTGAAGTTAATTTTTGGGGGCCAGGAATGAAGAAGGTGGGCCCCTTATGTGGCGACTTTTTGGTTTGCAGAAGGCTAAGGCGGAGCATAGAGCTCCGGGGGGGTTTTCTTTATCCCTACCTATTCCGGAGTGGAAATTTTTCGGACATCACCATGGACTTTGTATCGGGTTTCCGCCGACTAGAGAGGGAAGGATCCGTGTGGGGGAAAATCGACCGTTTGACGAAATTGCGCATTTTAACCCTTCGTTTAAGCCTAGTGTGGAGGTGTTGGCAAAATTGTATATAAAAGGTGTGAGGGGTTTCATGGGTTCCCCAATCCATCGTCCGGGGCGGGATCCGGTTTTTACGTCTCCTTTTTGGGAGGGGCTGCAACGGCTTGGGAAA
>JAVBHU010001098.1:0-11046 GCA_034768395.1 Linum lewisii | reverse complement strand
AGGGGGAGGAGCAGGGGGTTTAGAGGGAGCAAGGATAATTTGTCTCGGTCAAAGGTGAACTGTAGGTTTAGGGCTTGGATGGAAGTTTGAAATTTTTCAAAAACTACCCAGTTTCGAGACTTCCAGAGACGCCCCAAGCTAGAACCCAAATATTAGCATCCTGTGGGCAACAGTTTTGAATCCAACGCCACGCTATAGCTGGATGAGTATGCGGGATGGCATTTAGATTGAGGGTGGTCGTAGCAAAGAAACGGCGAGTTGTTGTGCATTTGAACAACAAATGCTCCAAGTCTCCGGTTGGCGAAGACAGACCGGACAAAGAGGAGGCAAGTTCATACCTCTCATGTTAAGAGCCTCAATAGTTGGGATGATGCGATGACAGAGACGCCAAAGGAAAAATCTAAGTTTGGGTTGAATCTGAAGTGACCACACAGCTCGCCAAGCCACTGAGTCCATTGGGGCTACACAAAGGTTTGATCTTTCTTAGGTTTAGATCTCATTGCCAATGCATAACCAGACGAGGTCGAATATTGACCGAAGGCGAAAAAAACACACACCATTTAAGTCTGCTTGCGGAGTAATTGGGATTGGAATATTCGAAATTGCATTCACATAATCACCTGGTGAACAATTCTCGGAGTAATCGAATGTTCCATGATCCTTCATGAATAAGATCAGAAATGAGTAGGGTTGGCAATCTAAACGGAAAAATCGGTTAACCGCCGAAACGATCGGTCAAACGGTCAGAAAACCGCGCTGACCGGATTTCGGTTCGGGGACGGTTATAACCGGTGTTATTAAATAACGGTGAGGACGGGGACGGATTCAGAAACTATCCGCACCGTCACCGTCACCGAACCCGACCGGCGGATAAATATCCCCGGATCTATCCCACGCCCACATTATTACACGCCTGCATTTTTTCAATCATTCTCCTCTCTCTCGATCTATGCACCCCGACGGCGTATATCGCCGATTTCGTCCCTCTCTCTCGATCTATGCACCCCGACGGCGTATATCGCCGATTTCTCCCTCTCTCTCGATCTATGCACCCCCGACGGCGTATATCGCCGATTTCTCCCCTCTCTCTCGATCTATGCACCCCGACGGCCCGATACATCATAATATCCTCCAATAACCTAATCAGACCCTTCGATTTCCTTCATCCTTCTTTCCCGATGAATTTTCCCTAACCCTAATTGTTTGCATGTGTGCAGGAATCAAGCTATAAATAGCGTTCTGCAGTCGTTCTTCAACCTTCCATCCTCACTTTAACCGAATCAAAGAAGGTCAGTATGAATAGGGAATTAGGGTTTTGTTGTTTCGATTCAGAGGGTTAGGGTTTAGATTTCTAGGATTTCAATTTCTTTTATGAATTGCTTAATGCTTTCTTCATATAAATTCTGATTCAGTTTCTTCTCTCTTCGACCCTTCCAATCGCAGGTGCTGATGAACGACAACAACGAAGCTATGGCATCTCAGGTTCTTCAGGATGAGAATTCCCACCAGCAGTAGGTTGTACTGAACGGCAGCAATAGTGCCAACCAAGATCATCATGTAGAAGGAAACTTGATGCAATGCCAACCCTGACCTAATCAGGAGCATCCTCCTGTCGATGCTGAGGCAGTGACACTCTAACCAGAGTAAGCGAAAGAGTCCCGTTTGGCTTCATTTTGAGAGACTTAAGATTCATGAATTATGGAAGGCTAAGTGTAAGTACTGTAGGAAGTTATTGGGTGGTGATTCAAATAATGGAACATCTCACTTAAGGAGCCATATCAATCATGTATTCAAAAGAGAATACATGATGGAAATCAAAAGGTTCTTGGTGCCGAATTTGTTAGGTAAAGGTAAAACATGAGTTAGTTGCTATGCCTATAATGCTGATGTGTTAGGAAAGAACTTGCACTGCTGTGTTATGCATGAGATCCTCTATCAATTGTTGAACATCTGCATTTCAGAGGTTTTGTTACTCTCTTCAGCCCTTTTCAATGTTCCTTCGAGGAACACATTGAAAGGGATGTGATGAGATGTATTGTGATGAGAGGGCTAAGATTCAGAGGTTGATTGATTCTACTAAGGGCAGAGTTGCTATAACAACTGATATGTGGACAGCCAGTAACCAAAGGAAAGGTTACATGGCTGTCACAGCACACTATCTCGACAATGGATGGTGTTTGAGGAGTCAACTGTTGAGGTAATTCAGCCTAAACTGTAAACCCTCTTGTAAATGACTAACTGCTCAACTATTTATTTAAGTGATGGTGTTTGTTGCCTTGTTGATTTTGTTTTGTAGGTTCATCTATGTCCCAGCTCCTCATACGCTGATAGGCTTGCAAGGTTTCTAGTAGACTGCTTGATGGAGTGGAATGTTGACACTAAGGTATCAACCATAACCTTGGATAACTGTAGCACCAATGATAGAATGCTAGAAACTGTTAAGAAGAAGTTGTCTTTACCTTATTTGATCAAAGACGGTGCTTTACTTCACATGAGATGTTCTGCACTTTATATTAAATTTGGTAGTCAAAGATGGTCTTGATGTTGTGAAAGATGGATTGAGAAAATACGTGAGTCTGTGTCTTATTGGATGGCTATCCTAAGAGATTGGAATTCTTCCAAGAAACTGCTAAGCAATTGAAACTTAGACATGATAACAAACTTATTTTGGACTGCCCTACTCGTTGGAATTCTACTTATGCAATGTTGATCAGTGCCATGCCTTATAGGGATGTGTTCAATAGGCTGAAACTTAGAGATGCTCAATATAACTGTTTGCCATCTACTTGTCATTGGCAATTTGCTGCCGTTTGTCTGTGAGAAGCTTGAGGTGTTCAGCTTGATCTCAGACATGTTTTCTGGCTCCAAGTACCCCACAACTAATCTTTTTTTCCCTCGTGTATGCGATTTGAGGGTTAAAAATATGTGAATGGATTTATGATCCAAATGTTGTGATATCTAACATGGCTCAGTCTATGTGGTCTAAGTTTAGTAAGTATTGGGATGGAATTCACCATATTTTGGCAGTTGCTATTGTCCTGGATCCTAGATACAAGCTTGAGATTGTAGAATATTATGCTGAAAAATCGGGCCTGATGATTGTGGCTTCAATGCTGCTTCTGTGAAGCAAGTACTATGTGATCTTATACTGGAGTATCAATCGAGGTTTGCTAAAAACCAATCCTCCTGTGGTGTTGGCTCATCTGCACCAGAGGATGGTAATGCATCCTCTAATGATCATGATTTGAGTTGTTCCTTACTCAAAGGAAAAAAGCTCGTACAACTGCTATTGTTACTGAGTTGGACAATTATTTGAACGAGGATGTTCTTCCTCGTTCTTCTGAATTTGATATCTTGATGTGGTGGAAACTTAGTGGTTTTGAAATATCTATCCTGCAAGCTATAGCAAGAGATGTTCTTGCTATACCTGTTACCTCTGTTGCCTCTGAGTCGGCCTTCAGTTCAGGAGGCCGACTTCTAGACCCCCATCGTAGCAAATTGCATTCTGCCACTGTTGAGGCATTAATGTGCACTAGGAGCTGGCTTAAGGATGAATATGAAAAAGGTAGAGTCCTGTCTATTCAGAAATCATAACCTTAATTTGCTTCATTTGGTTCTAAGTTGTAACTACAATAATGTGTTTTAATTTTGAATGCAGATCGTCTGTCGAGAAAAGCATTTTGGAGCTGGAGGGCTGCTTCACAACGCTGGATATTGTTCCTGGGAGTGATGATGATCCAGTCGACATAGAGGACCAAGGTAATATAGATAGTGTTTCTGCTTCCCTAAACCCTGTCCCTGTTCTGCTGTTCATAAAATTCATATACTACTATAACCTGTTGCCTGACAACTTCTAACATAGGTAGTGATTACTGATTACTAAATATTTGTTGTGTGGTGTAGGAGGATCTCAAGTGCCTACTAGATCAACTACTGCTACAGACTACAATCTTGACGACATTGACTAATTTCCATAACAAGGTGTGTGTAGTAAACTTCAGTAATGATCTCTACATCTTATACTGGAGTATTGATCTGCTTCTAACGAAACTGTACTGTTGTACATTTCTTATTTCAGGATTGCTCAAGTGAGAAACTAAGGAGCTGTGTCAGCTAAGGCCTATGTTTAATCTGGATGAGATGATGAGTGATGAAATTCAAGTTGATGTTGATCTGCTATGTTCATTTGCTTTCTTTATTGTGTTCATTGAATTTGAGTGTCAGACTCTCATATCATGTTGTATGCATTTTGATTTGGAGTTTAGACTTCTCTTAGTTTGGTAAACTTTGGTTGCTGGTACTTTGTAGTTTGTTCAATCTGCAAGTTATGATCACAGATGGAGAGTTATGATCAATTTTGAGAGTTATGTTGGTATTTTGTTAGAATTGTTGATGTAATGCAGTGCAGACCCAATATTTTTAATGTATGGTTTCTATTTTTCTTATTAGTTTTTGAGTTATTTCGGTTTGGCTCGGTTAAAAATCACCGACGGTTAACCAAAAAACCCGTTGGGGACGGGGATGAACTGAGACTCGGAACGATAGGTATTTGAGGCCGGGAGATTGCCCGTGCCCGATACTTAATCGGCCGGGCAATGGATACCATATACCCGTCCCCGCCCCGCCGATTGCCAACCTTAGAAATGAGAAGGTGCTGAATTAGGGAACTCGCAATCCTAGGTGTTGGGACCGACGGTCCTCTAGGATCTGGGACCCAGTTTCTTTCAAAGATAGATAAAGTGGGATGGGAACCTAACTGAACAATAAGACCTGTGATCAGTGAGATCTCGACCATGAAGTATACCTTGCCAGCACAAGAGGGTCGAGATCGTTTCCTCGCCTTTAAGAAAGTAGTTGATTGAAAATATTTTCCTTTATAAAGCCTCGAAATAAGAAGGTCAGGTTGGGTTAGAATACGCCAGCATTGTTTAGCAAGTAACGCTTGATTAAAAGATTGGAAAGAACGGAAGCCAAGACCCCCTTCTTCCTGACCTTGGCATAGTTTCTCCCAACTTCGCCAGGGAATTCGTTTACGGTCCGCAACCTCACCCCACCAGAACCTTACCATGAGTTTGTCCATTTCCGCACAGATTTCATTAGAGATTCGGTAACAGGACATGATATGAACCGGGAGGCCCGAGATAACCGAAGTGAGGAGGGTGTGAACACTGCGGGAGAAAGAGACAATCGTTTCCAGCTTTGGAGGCGAGTAGTTATTTTATCTTGAAGGAATGCAAAAGTGGCTTTTTTGGACCGCATCACGACACATGGTGCTCCCAGATAGTTTGGCGAAGGGTTTTGGCCATTCATTCCAGAAAAGAGGATATTCGCGTTTTAAATTCGAAGGAACATTTTTACTAAAAAGGACGGAAGATTTTGCATAGTTAATTCGTTGACACTTAACAACCGGTATCTATTAAATAGAGACCGCAATTCCACTAGAGATCGACGGGAGACTCGTAGAAACAACATTGTGTCATCCGCAAACATAAGATGCGTGATCATTGGGCAATGAGCATTTAGCTTAATCCCGTGGAGCGCATTTTTTTGTGCTGCCAATAATAATAGATGTGAAAGACCTTCCGTACAAATTGCAAACAAAAGTGGAGAAAGAGGATCACCTTGATGAAGCCCTCGGGTTGGGCGAAGAAACCATGTGGAGTCCCGTTAAGGATGACTTTCATTGTCGTTGAAACCAGGCATTCTTGTACTAGAGAGATCCAAGCTGGATCAAACCCTAGCGCATGAAGAAGCGGGAAAAGAAAATCCCATTCTACACGATCATAGGCCTTCTCCATATCCACTTTGAGAGCCATGAAATGCAGTTTACCGCGGGCATAGTTCTGAAGGTGGTGGATGAGTTCATGCGCAATAAGAATATTATCAGTAATGCACCTGCCACGAACAAAACCATTCTGAGCCGGGTTTATGAAATTGGGTAAAATGATACCCAATCTGCCAGTGATTATCTTTGAAATGATTTTGTAGAAAATGGGTCGAACTTGAGTCATGTTCTCAACTGAGGACACCTTAGGAATCAAAGTGAGCCAAGTATGATTCAAAGTGCGGAGCATATTACCACGTCGGAAGAAATCCCGTACTGCAATTATGACATCACTTCCAATGATATCCCAGTATCTTTGAAAAAAAAGTCCTGTAAACCCGTCAGGGCCTGGGCTTGCATAGAGCCAATGGAGAACACAGTCCGTCGGATTCATCACCCGAAACATCCGCCAAGAGGGATCGGTTCATATCGCGAGTGACCACCGAAGGGAACCCAAGATCGAAAATAGACTCTTGGGAACCATCGTGTTCCGTAGAAAATAATTGGCTGCTAGGAGACCTTTTCTTTCTCAGTTGAGAGAACATTACCATCTAAATCGGGAGGTCACCAATGTGATTACGCTTCCTTGTTGCCGAAACGGCACGGTGAAAATAATTAGTATTTCTGTCTCCCTCGGTGAGCCAGTTTATCCTCGCTTTTGTTTCCAATATACCTCCTCTTGTTGCCGGACTGTGGACCGCAAGAGTTCCAACCGCCGAATCTCTGCCCAATTACGAAGAGGAACAGAATATTCCGTAACTAAAGCGTTATCAACGTCTTTAAGAATCCTGGAGGTGTTAGAAGTGCCTCCCCTGCACCAATCAAACAAAGTATGTCGCAGTCGTTTGAGTTTGTCCGCTAAACGGAACATAGGGCTCCCATCTTTACAGGGTTGTGCCCATGAGTATGAAATTAAGTTAGTAATTTCCGGGTTTTCCACCCATCTACAATCAAACCGGAATAGTTCTTGGGAGATTGGAGATGGTGGTTGAGTTCGTAAGAGAATCGGGCTATGGTCGAGTATCGAGGATCCAAATAGCTAACTGATGATTCAGGAAATTGGTCTAACCACTGATCATTAAGAAGGAAACGATCTAAGCGCCTCATCAATGACTGTCGAATCCTGGTGCCTATTTGACCAAGTAAAGTCGGGACCTGAGTAGCCAATATCAATTAAATGTAGAGAATCGGAAAAGTTAAGAAGCGGAGAAAGAGCATTCGGTCGTAAGGGGAGACCACCTCGTTTATCTGTTAACGACATCATACAGTTGAAATCCCCAAAGACTACTAGGGGTTTCTTGTATATTTTCTAACCGGCTGGTTAACTCATGGATTTGGTCAGATCGGGTCGATTGCCGATTTGAAAAATAAACTCCAGTTAAATAAACAAACAGGTTTGTTTCTAATTCCCAAGCTAAGGTGATCGAATAATTAGAGGAGAAAATAACACGGGAATGGAAATCGGAAGACCAAGCAAAGGGTATACCTCCTCCCGAATTAGAACTTGGAACATGAAAATAAGAAGAAAAACCACATTGATTTAATATGGTGGATAGCTCCACAGTGGTTACACGAGTTTCAGACAGAAATAAAAAAGGAGGTTTGTACACACTACTAAGACGTACTAATTCTGAAACTGTATCGGGACCTCCTAACCCTCTACAGTTCCAAGAGAGAATCATCATGGCGACCCAGCGGCCAAATTAGGGCTGGCCGCTCCCACCTCTTGGTCATCCATCCCTTCCCCGGTGACCAACTCATCAGCCGGCCATCTGCGGTGATATCCAGGTCATCTTCATCATCGAAGCCCAAGTCAGAATCATAGTCATCAGGAGGAGTTTCTGGTTCCGGTAGACGTGACACATCATCTGCTGGTGGGCCCAAGCCACTGTTATAAGGCTGCTCAGAATCCAGTGGGCCGCAGAGTCCAAGTTCTAGAGGGTGATCCATAGTTAGGCCCAAAGCTACTGAATCTGTTCCAGTAGGCCTTCATTAATTATTCCCTGATCTGGGCCCAAGCCCACAGCAGCTTTAGGGTCCGAATCTTCATCTTCCACCAAGGCTTGAAGGCCCAGGACAAGGCGTTGACCTAATGGCTGGGAACCGCCGCCGCCACCTTCTCCGGACAAAGGACGAACAGCCTGACGTCCAGCAGACGTTCCTTCACCATCGCCGACCGAAGAAAACACCATCGGAGCTTTGCCATGACGCCTAGATGGACGAATCGGCGAGAAACCGTCGTCAAGGTGGATGGTTCGAGTCTCCGACGATCCTGCAGCCTCCCATCCGAGCCAACAATAGGTCTCCCTGTGCTTCTGTTAACCGTCCGACGCCGCACTCGCCGGGACAAAAAGGGTGGCTCGCTTCGGTGGCGGCATCACAATGGCGTCACCTTGCTGGCGGTAAACCTCCCGTCGACGCTGGGAACATCCACGAACCTCGAGGAGTTGGGCCTTGGACAATCTCGATTGGAGCCTTTGCAATCCCCCTGAGAGTGGTCGACGAGACCGCAATTGAAGCATAGCCTTGAGAGGCCTTCATACAGAACTTTCACACTCTTTTAAAGTTCTCCACATATGAAAAGACTAATGTTTACTAAACCAACATGTCAAAAGGCTAAAGTCGAGTGACCATAAATATAATCACTTTTTGATTATATTATGTGGCCATGTCCAAAACGCCGTCGTCTCGATTGGCGGAAATTGGTCAAGCTTCGCTGTTTTGCTATAGGCGGGAAAGTTAGTTAGAGCGTGGTAGCCGTTAGGCTTCGGGAAATGGGTATTTTTGTATCCATGGTTTCATGGCTTATTATCTATTTTCATCACTAATGTATTGAGTTTGTAACACAGTGGTCATCAACATTTCAGTGTGGTCATAAACTATTCGATTTGTAACGAATTGGTCGTTCCGTCAAGTCTCCATCCAGTTTTTTCCGTTAAGGGCTGATATCAGCAATCCAACTCAGTTTTATCCATTTTGGTCATTAACGTATAGGATTTGTAACGAATTGGACATTCACCTTTAATTTGTAACGTATTTGTCATTAACCTATAGTGTTTGTAACATTTTAGTCATTCCGTCAATTCTCCAAACAAATTTTCCGTTAATTTGTTGATAGTACCAGCATGCCAACTCAGTCTTTTTTCCACCTCACTTCTTGCCACGTCACCTAATCAACCCCTGACTCAATCCAATCAAACCTAACTCAACCAATCCAAACCCACTACCCAACCATCTAATTCCAGATAGAGCTTGTTCATCTTCCGTCCGAAATCGATGAACCCCGCCTCTCTTATCTTTGTATAAATAGTTAAATACAAGGCATTTTGTCTCTTTAATTCTTACCAATTCATAACACATTCATTCATCTTCAAGCAAATTATGTGGGAATCATCACAAATACTCATTGAAAGCTTCCAAGTAGCATTAAAATGAGCAAGCTTCTCTTTGGCTCTCATCTCATCTTGGCTAGCTTGATCACGTTCTTCATCTGCTTCTTCATTTCTTCCAATTCCATGGAAGCCTCTTGGTTCATCTCCTCCAGTTCAGTTTCTGTCGACTTCTTCTCCTCAGCAACTTTCTCCTTACGAGCCACTAGGACCTGGATTTCCGCCTCGAGAATCGCCTCTTCGTCTCCAAATCTCGAAACATTCGACTCCAAAACACTGATCTTTTCCTGCTTTGTAAGCAGCCTCCCTTCCAATTCATTGATGGAAGTTTCAGCAGTTGTGGATGTTTGAATTGTTGTCATGAATTCAGGGGTGCTCTGCTTAAACTCTGAAAATCGGCCTAGCATATTGTTAAGAGCTTCCCTTTTCACCGGATCAGTTTCCTGCTCAGCAATTTCAGGATGATTCCCTCAATTTCTTCGAATGCATTCGCTTCGGAGATGGCTTCCACCGATTTTTCGAGGAAAGCTGCAAGCTTTCCCCTTTCTTGTTGCTGTAAGCTACCTGAAGTAGTAGTAGACTTCTGTCCAATAGTCAGAGATGAGATCTCAGAAATCAGGTTTCTTGCAGCAGCATAAGTTTTGATTCATTAGCAGCAGCAGCAGCTGTTTGTACTGATGTCGTGATCTGCAAGCATGTAACACGGTTAGCGATAACTAACAGGTAAAGGGTTCTGAATGGATCTTATATTGTTTACTAACAACGGAAACTCTCAGAAGAGCGAAGTTGTGCAACAGAGGCATCAATTAGGATTCAGAACATTGACCTCTTGTTGGTCAAAAGCTACCATACCATGTTCATGAACCGTTACATCCCAATAACTCGAGTTGTTGGGAGAGGTTCTGAATGAATCTTGTATTGTTTACTAACAGTATATACAGGAGAGACTTAACGTTAGAGAGTCGAGCTTCGATAACGACAGTATCCGAACAACGATTGACCAGTTTTCGAATCTTCTGCTTCTTGCCAATCGGTTTCGTCCAGTGATACGAATACATTAACGGCCAACTGGTGGTATTCCCCTCCTTGAACTCACAGGTAGAGCCTGCAGAAGATGATCATATCAGTTTCAGAGGATGATGAATTGATCATGCAAGTAAAGGTCAAAACTGCAGATTGTTGTTACTTGTTCCATCCAAGTAGGTCCGAGTGCGACCACTTTCTCTGTACAAAGATGAACTGACATTAGCTGATACGATCCATCCTCTGGCATTATATCAGAATCGACGAATTCCAGCACCGTAACTTGTCGCTTCGGGAAGAGCACGATCCTCCTGCAAAAGATCGAATGATTAGATGAAAAATGATCAACAGCATAGATTTTGAGTCATGAACATGATCAAGTTATGTATACCATTTGTAGTCCCCAGATAAGAACGTGTCGGAACAAAGCACGAGGGTGTTCAGCATCGAGAAATTGTCGATCTTCCACGTGAACTTCTCGGCTTCGATCGCCATTGTTGCCTGGTTATCGATGAAGGAAGAAGGCAAGAGAAGTTTATAAATGGAGAAGAGGGTTGATGAACAGTCATGGCTGTTGGGCTGCTGCTGCCACATTGAATTTTCCTGTTCTGGTTTCCAATGCATTTGTACATGCATGTATTTAGATTGATGAATCGTAATTTAGAGAAAATGGAAGGATAGCTATTTTGATTTCATTGCTATGTATATTGATTAAGTTTTTCGATATCTTCCAAGCTGGGTCTGATGATCTTTTCGGCAAATCTTATTTTGTTATTAGGGGTGTTGATGTCACTCTATGCGAGGTGTTAG
>JAVBHU010001097.1:0-11053 GCA_034768395.1 Linum lewisii | reverse complement strand
GAGGCTTGTATTGCATAGTGACCTCCTCTAGAATAATACCAAAAGCGTCATTAACCAAATCTCGAAATGATCTTGTATGATCATAGTTCTGCACTACTGCATTTGCACTCTGAGAAGATTCAGCAGTGAGGCGCTCTCGATGTCGATACCAAACAATGTAGGTTATGGGAAATGGCATACGAAGCAAGTGGCGTACACATCATCCCTATATAACCATTTCTTGAATCCACATTTTGGACACGGACATACTATTTGATCTCCATCATGATTATTCGCGAAAGCGAAATTCAAAAAGGTTTCTAAACCATCCCTATACTAGGCTTGGCAATGGGGTAAGGTAGGGTCAGGGTATGGGGTCAACCGTACCCTTACCCTCAGGGTATAACTTTGGAAAATACCGACCATTTACCCTACGGTTTTTGAACTGTCCTAACCCTTACCCTACCCTACAAATACCCATAGGGTTCTCGGGTACCCTAATATTTTAATAATTCTTATAACATAATTTTATCGATAATGATTATACCAAAACACATCATTCTCAACCATATAAATAAAATAAAAAAATTATATAAGCACTATATATATAAAATTAGTCAATAAAGTAATGTTATACAAATATTACGATCAATTTCTACTACATCATCATTATACATTCTAAATCAAAACTTGAATCACGTGTAATTAAATAATTAGTGGTTCTAATGTGCTTTTATATTAGTTAATTATGAATCATCTCACGAATCAACCATAGACAATAGTTTGTTTGGTAGTTTTACATAAAAAATACTTAGATTTATAGTGAGGTTAAGGGTAGGTATTTTGCGGGTAGGGTTTTTGGTCACATCCTTACCCTACCCTTACCCTACTTTTTCAACTAAGAGAATACCCTTACCCTACCCTTACCCGTCAACACGGGGTATTATCCTCGTTGACCGGGTAGGATAGGGTAGGATATCAATTGCCATCCCTACCCTATACTCCAATGAATACCGATGTTTGGTTATCCAAGACTTATCCTTTGGGAAGATGCCTGATTTAGTGTAGGTGATGGAATTAATTAGAGTTTAAATCATAATATCTATCAATTAACTATATAGCTATTTTGGAATACCTATTAGATATCTACATTAAAGATTATATTAAGTTACAATGCGACATGCAATATAATTACAATTATGTTTACATGTAATAAAGTAACAATTAGTTAATAACATAGCAATTTAATTGCATAGGAATCTAACTCATACAATAGCACTTTAATTGCAAGAGTAAAACATAGCAATTTAATAACATATCATTTTAATTGCAAGATTAATAACATAACAATTTAATTGCAAGATTAATAACATAGCAATTTAATTGCAAGATTAATAACATAGCAATTTCAAATAGCAAATTAACATAGCAATTTCAAATAGCAAATTAACATAGCAATTTCAAATACAAATTAACATAAAACAATTAGTTAATAACATAGTTAAAAGAATGCATACCGTACACCTGGGATGAGATGCGAAACAAGGAGAAATGAGGATAAGAAGGAACAGTCACTGATAAATGTACGACACAATTAGTAATCAGAAAGCATAATAATCCTCAAAAAACAGATACAGTGTTTAAATTAATATATACATACCTACAACCAATGAAGAGAAAGCAACGATGAGACGGCTCACCGCTGCTCCTAGCTCAAATGGAGTTACACCTACCAAATAACCACAATTTAAATCACTAACTAATAATGCACACTAATTCTTAAACAAATTAATTCACTAACTAACAATACACAACAATATATTCTCTACTTATTTCACTAACAAGCTAATATATCAAAATCCTAATTTATTAATTCACAACCTAACAAACTAACTACTAACCCTAAAACCCTATAACTAACTAATTCACTAACTAAATAAAACACAATATTGAAATAAGAAAGTACATACCTTAGGAGAGTTGAGAAGAATGAGAGGAGTTGGTCACTGCACAAATGAAGTGTATGTCCGTCCAAGGGTTTAAATAGGTTGAAAATTTAGCGTCGGTCGATGACTGACGCTAAACTGGACACGGAGCCGACGATAAAATTCCCCGATAATTGAGCGTCGGTCTCGACTCTTCCCTAAAAGCGACGCTAAACATTGAGCGGTTGGGTCATTGGTTTGGGCCAGACTCAGTTTTGGCGTCACTTTTAGGGTAGAGTTTAGCGTCGGTCGATTATTAACCGACGCTAAACCCTCGTCAAATGCGAGTCAAGGATTTAGCGTCGGTTTTTAACCGACCGACGCTAAACTCTTCCCCTTCGAGTGACGCTAAACCACCATTTTTTTGTAGTTTGACCCTCTCTCTTATCTCCATTCGACCATTTTTTGGAAAGCTTTCCGATCTCTTATCTCAAGCAATCCAAGATGAATGCTTAAAGATGTGAAGATTGGCCGTTCTACCCCTAAAATTCCCCATCTCTTCTTCAATGATGACTCCCTTCTCTTCACTGAATTCCTTGATGAAGTTTTCTTCATCTCAAATAAATCATCAAACAATGCAACGTGTTCTTTGGTCAAAAGATTAACCTTTCAAAATCAGTACCTCTTTTCAATGCTAACATTTTCAGCTCCTTATGTCACTAGGTCGCTTCTTCCCCAGGAGAGTAGGAGTCGGAGCTATTGGTGTTCAAGAAAAATATCTAGTTTTCCATCCCTTGTCCCTAGGTCTAAGAGAGACGTGTTTCTATTTCTCGAAGATAATTTTTTTGAAAAGCTTAATGAGGGAAGCAATCCTGCTTATTATCGGTAGGGAAAGAAACCCTACTAAAATCTATGGATGTGCACTCCCGATATATGCAATGTCCTACTTCTATCAGCCCTTTATCTGTTTGCAGAAAATTCAATAGGGATATTGAAATGTTTTGGCGGAGTAATCAAGGGGAGCCTCGATCCATCCATTGGCTCAAATGGTCTAATTTGTGTCTAAGTAAACTGGTCGGTGGCCTTGGTTTCCGTTCCTTTGAGGCTTTCAATCAATCTCTTTTGGCTAAACAATGTAGGCTTATCATTTCTAATACAAATTCATTGGCTGCTCAGCTCCTGAAGGGAAATTTTGGTTAGGTTGTCGTTCGTCCTGATTCTGGAGAAGCTTATTGCATAGAAGAGTTCTTTTTCAAAAGGAGTGGCAGGTTTGACATAGGCTCCAATTTTAATTTGTACGATGACCCTTGGATTGAGTTCCCATCTCCATCTCCCCCTTCTATTCGTTCGATGCACCTCATCCCCTCTCAGAACCATTTCTTTTATAAGAGAATCACTATTTGATTTCTCACTGGTTTGGGGAAAATTTTCACTCATTCCTTGACATCCCCTCCCCTACTTAGACATTCCAGATAGAATTATTTGGTACTACTCGTCTTCATGAATTTTCATAGTCAAATCTGCATATCATCTCGCCTTTTAGGAATAGTGGTTATACCATCCCACTCTAAAAGACTTTAGAAAAACCATTGGTTCGACCCATTCAATACCAAGCCGGTGATGCTACCAACCCGACATTCAACACATACATAAACATTTGTAAAAAAACAAAAAATACATCCATGCATTTCCAATAATCGATATTGTAAAGACATATCCAATGAAGGAAGAAACCAATAACCAATGCAATCCCAATACCAATAACAAGGGTAACAAGTTCCCAACAATCCCAAAAACCCGTGAAATTTGTAAATTGGGTTCAGTCCCTCCTAGCCAGTATCAAACATGCATAGACAATTTCATAATGTCCAACTCTTCCTCTTCTCCATATCCTAGGAGACATAATAGTCTACTCTCAGTGTTGAGCACCAAGTATACAAATAGAAAGGAAGCAGGGTTAGTGATAAGCACATAGTGACTACTCGTAAGCATTATAGGCAATGCACCAATAAACCAGTAAAGTAACTCAAAGATGTAAACATAAACTAGTAATCTATAATATATCCAGTAAGCAGTCATATCTCATCAGTGCCAACAACTTCTGATTTATTTGATTTCGAAATATAGATCGAATATTTCAAGTATGCCAATAGCTTGTGATGCCCAAGATTTCTAGATCAACATTCCTCTCAAAGTGTGATCAATTCTTGTAATGGCTATTCTTCTTGTTCAAAGCATTGATGACTATTCTATCCTTCTTTGATGATACGTGATCGTACAATCATAGTTGTTCAAAATTCTTCCCACCATCTCGTTTTTAAGTTGAAACTTCTTTTGGATAGTAAAATGTGGTAAGCCTTGTGATAATGTGAATGTGGTAATTGTCTCATCATCTAAATAGTGTCTTCATAACTTCAAAGCGATAACAATATGGCCAACTCCAGATCGTGGGTAGGATATTAACTTCATATACAGTTGTAATTAACTAAAGACACATGCAATTACTGTTATCTTGCATTAGCATATAACTCAATCCTTAGTGCCAAGTGTTACTAAATGGAATATTCTCCTCCACTTGTTAGAAGAGTTAGTAATGTATCAATGATAATTAATGTTTTCTTTCGACCCCTTGACTGCTCTCTCACATTTCTCATCCCATTTGAGTGTCTCCCCTTTCTACAATAATTGTGTAATTAATTTACAATTGGAGAAAAGTCTCCCATAAACTTTTGGATAATTCCTTAGTGGTATTTATTTGACCATTGCCTCACTTTTTGTTTGTTTGGGTCATCTTGTACTTCATTTTCTAATATTACAGGGTCGTTTGTTGCCAAGAATTGGATCGTAGAGAATTGAAATAGCTAGAGAATTGGGAATTCTTGTCTATTTCAAAAATAGACCGTTTGGACGAGTGAATTAGGAAGATTCTTGGATTAAAAAAAATAAAAAAGATCAAAACAAATAAAATTAAGTAATTTGACAAAGACCAAATTACCCCAACTTATTCCCCACCTCCCTCTTAAATAAGATTATTTTTGACAAACCACCATCAATTCACCCTAGAATCTGCACATTCCCTCCTTAACAGTGGGGAATTCGGAGAGGGTCTGAATTCTCTGGAGGGCCCACCTTGAGAATTCAATTCTAGCCAATTGTCCCACTTTTTTTCGCAAAACAAACAATACATTTCACTAAAATCTCCAACCATAGAATTGGGGTCCAATTCTAGGCAATTCACCCACCCCAATTCTAGGGAACAAACAACCTACAAGATAAATAAAAAAGAATTCTCTTCTAGCAAAACTCACACTTAGGGAATTAGCATGCAATCCTTCCTCCAACTTGTGTAATGTGATCCTCAAATGCTCTTCATATTCCTCTTGATATTTTGAGAATAAAACAATGAAAACTTTGCTACATTTTTCCAAGTACTCCTAGAATACTTGATTAAGATGAACGGGAGAATATAAGAAAGAAGCCGATAGAGCTGAAAATATGAATCAGAATTTGGCATGCTTCATCACACAGGAGAACAATGGGTGGATCAGAAGCATGCGTAACCAAAATTTAGCTTCCAGATGTCGTTAATTGATGCCCGGGTTACGTAAAAAATTGAGGGAGTAGCTTCTATTCTAGAGTAGCCCAATCCGGATATGGACACTGATAGACCCATTTTGGCCCAGAATATTCGACACAATGCAGCCACAAACCATCTTCTTCGTATCCATCATATCTGCCACAGCCACGTCAATCTCACTCAAGTCATTACAGAGTTACAGAGACATTAACTGAATACAATATCTGCACAATGGATATGAAAAACTTGCGTCATAAGCTACATACGTACCCTTTGGCATCAAGCCTGGACAGTTGGTACACAGTGGATCAATTTCGAAATCTTCTCTGAAGTCCGAGTCATGGTTACTGGCAGGATTGCTTTCAGCTGTCAGACCACTGGAACGACGAGCAGCTCTTTCAGCACTCATTCCATCATAGCCCCGGTTGGACTCTTGCTTATACAAGTACAGGAAGTCATTTGCTATAGGATGACCAGCATATTGCAAATGAACACGTATCTACAAGAGAAACAACGTTATCTCCACAAGTGTACCAAAACAAGTTCCTAACGGATCTTCATGACAACAAGAACTATGATGTAGCAATCTAGGGAGAATATCAGCCAAAATACTGTCAAAACAAGTCATTAAATAGTGGATCAAAACACCGTTACTCACACTTAAAACACTGACATTAAATTTACCAAGTTTCTCTTCATCCTAGTTAGCATATTACTGAAAACTTGATAAAAGAATCCCAGAATGTTTATTCAGCAGAATGGCATTTATTGAATGAGAGAAAGAAGGTTTAGAAGAATCGTAGAATTGTATTAGGGCATTAAGCCGGATAGTAGGATTAAATACACAAGCCTACAGGACTCCTACCATAAGTAGGAGTCCTAAATAAGTCAACTTTCTTCTAACATAGGATGTCCGAATACTATTAGGATACTAATAACAAGAACTACCTAAACAGGATCATTATTTCTACACTCCCCCTCGACTGGGTGGTGTAAATGTTGTACATTCCCAGCTTGTGAATCAATTCTTCGAAAGTAGCTCTTGGTAAGGACTTAGTGAACACATCTGCAATTTGTTTACTCGTAGGAACATAATCTAGTGACACCGCTCCACTTGAAACTTTCTCAGAAATAAAATGTCTGTCCAACTCCACGTGTTTCGTCCGATCGTGGTGAACTGGGTTTTTTACTATGCTGATGGCTGATTTGCTGTCACAAAGGACCTGTATGGGATCTGAGGTGCTTATCTTTAGTTCACTAAGAACCCGTTTCAGCCAAATACCCTCCTTGATCCCTGAGGTTACTGCACGGTATTCAGCTTCAGCACTGCTTAGAGAAACAACTTCTTGTTTCTTGCTCCTCCATGTTACCAAGTTTCCCCACACATAAGTGCAATAACCTGTGGTTGATCGTATCTCAGTCAGCTCGCTTGCCCAGCTTGAGTCAGTGTAGAGATTAATCCCACGTTGATGTGTCTTTCTGAATAATAACCCATTTCCTGGAGTGAACTTCAAATACTTCAGGATTCGGTAGACCATCTCCATATGTTCTTCGTTTGGACTATGCATGTGTTGACTGACAATTCCCACCGAGTAAGATATATCTGTCTAGTGTGAGCCAAGTAAATAAGTTTTCCCACCAAGCGTTGGTATGTTCCCTTATCTACTGAGGCTATCCCTCTTCTCGACTTAGCCGTTTGTTAGGCTCCATGGGAGTTCCCATTGGTTTGCAGTCTAACATACTAGTTTCCTTCAGTAGATCTAGAATGTATTTGCGTTGAGATAGGAAGATTCCCTTGTTTGATCGAGCCACTTCTATTCCCAAAAATACTTTAATTCTCCAAGATCCTTCAAATCAAACTCGGTAGAAAGAGTGCCTTTTAGCTGCATAATTTCCTTGGTATCATCTCCTGTAATGATGATATCATCTCCTGTAATGATGATATCATCAACATAAACTATCAACACAGCAATTTTACCCTCTGTAGAATGTTTTACGAACAAGGTATGATCTGATTGACATTGGTAGTAACCTGCTGATTTTACTGCCTTTGTAAATCGATCAAACCAAGCCCTCGGCGACTGTTTGAGACCATACAGAGCCTTTTTCAGTTTGCATACTTTTCCACCTGAATTGATCCTGGAGGAGGGTTCATATACACTTCTTCTGACAATTCTCCATTCAAAAAAGCATTCTTGACATCAAACTGATTCAGTGTCCAATCCAGATTTGCTGCCAGGCTTAGTAGAACACGAATTGTGTTTAACTTTGCAACCGGGGCAAAGGTTTCTTCATAATCTATACCGTATGTCTGTGTGAACCCCCGGGCAACGAATCTTGCCTTGAACCGTTCTACAGAACCATCAGGCTTATGTTTGACAGTGAAATCCACTTGCAGTCCAGGGTTCGCTTGTCTCGAGGAAGATCGACCATATCAAATGTAGTTTAGGGTTTTCCGTGAATCTTATTATGCTCAAAGGCTGATTCCATAGGTATAATAGTAGAATTATAAGGTTTTCTACCTTAATTAGGATAATCTATAAGATATTAACTTCCTAACTAAGAAACAATATAATATTAGGAATAAAACTCCTATTCGGACTCTTTCTTTCTACACTCCCCCTCAAGCTTGATGGTGTAGATGTTAACCAGCCCAAGCTTGGACACAAAATTGTCAAACATCTCCTTAGACAAAGCTTTGGTGAACACATCTCCTGTTTGCTGCTTCGATGGAACGTAAGCCATATGAATGACCCAGTACTCACTTTCTCTGTAATAAAGTGTCTGTCCACTTCAACATGTTTTGTTCTGTCGTGGTGAACTGGATTCTTCACCATACTAATAGCTGATTGGCTGTCACTCAGAAGATTGACAGGGCTCCCACTTTCAATTCTAAGCTCTTTTAGAACTCTTGCCAACCAGACTCCCTCACATATACCATGTGAGATCGCTCGATACTCAGCTTCAGCACTGCTTCGAGCTACAACATCTTGTTTCTTACTTCTCCATGTGACCAAATTTCCCCAAACAAAGGTGCAATACCCCGTAGTCGACTTCCTGTTGTGAGCTCACCAGCCCAGCTGGCATCAGTATAAACGTTAATGCCATGCGTGCTGTGTTTCTGGAAGAGTAGACCAAGACCTGGAGTACCCTTTAAGTAACGTAAAATCCGAGTAACTAACTCCATATGTTCTTCGTTTGGGTTATGCATATGTTGGCTGACAATACCAACTGTATGTCGGGTCTCGTATGAGCAAGATAGATCAACTTGCCAACCAACCTTTGATAGTTGTGTTTCTCCACTGAAGGAATATCACCGTCTCGACTCAATTTTTTGTTCTGTTCCATTGGCGTCTCAGCTGGTTTTCCACCTAGAAAACCAGTTTTCATTCAACAAATCAAGTATATACTTTCGTTGTGACAGAACAATACCTTTCTTAGATCGAGCTACTTCGATTCCAAGGAAGTACTTTAATTCTCCAAGATCTTTGAGCTCAAATTCTTTAGCAAGTTGCTTCTTCAGACTTGTAATTTCCTCCTCGTCATCACCAGTTATAACAATGTCGTCTACATAGACGATAAGAATAGATATCTTTCCAGAACCGACATGCTTTACAAACATAGTATGATCAGTTTGACACTGATAATAATCCCAGCTTTAACAACCTTAGTAAACCTCTCGAACCAGGCTCGCGGAGACTGTTTTAACCCATAGAGAGCCTTTCTTAATCTGCAAACACTACCATCTTCTAATGTGGAAATTCCTGGTGGCATTTTCATGTAAACCTCTTCAGCCAGTTCCCCATTCAGAAAAGCATTTTAATATCGAGCTGTATAAAGGCCAATCCAAGTTCACTGCCAAGGACATAAGAACTCGAACTGTGTTTAGTTTTGCCACCGGGGCAAATGTCTCCTCATAATCTACTCCATAAGACTGAGTAAATCCACGAGCTACGAGTCTAGCTTTATAACCGCTCTATTGTTCCGTCTGCATTGTACTTTACCGTGAAAATCCACTTACAGTCCACTATATGCCTATTTGGCGGCAGTTTGACAACTTCCCATGTCTTATTTTTCTCAAGAGCATTCAGCTCGTCTTCTACTGCCCTTTTCCATTGAGGTTGCTTCATAGCTTCTTGAACATTATTCGGAAACTGTATTCCATCTAGACTGGTGAGAAATCCTTTATAAGTTTCCCCAAGGCGGTCATATGAAACACTGTTTCCTATAGGATATTTTGTGGTGCAAGTTCGCACACCTTTTCTGTGGGCAATTGGGGCATCCAAATCAGTAGGAGGAGTTGAAACTTCTCTTCTTTATCCTCTGTGGCTTCAGGTTCTGTGGCTGTTTCTGTGGCAGCATGTTTTTTCCGTCTAGTGTACACAAGAAGTTCATTAGAACTCTCCCCCTGGCTATTAGACTCTTGCTCCACCTCGTGTGTATTGTGGTAGAGCATCAATCGCAATAAGATCCCAATACTGGGATTCTGTGGTAGACGACTCCCCCTGAAGACCATTTGGGCAAAGTAAGGCTGCTATTCGAAGAAAGACACATCACGAGTGTTGTATAGTTTCTTCGTTAGGGGGAATAACACTTATAAACCCTTTCTGGTTGGTGGGGTAGCCAATGAACACACACTTGATTGCCCGAGGGTTTAAGTTTGCTTCGATGAGTTGCCGAGACATGCACAAAAGTTGTGCAACCAAATATTCTAGGCGGTAGATCAGACAAGAAGCTGCTGATGTGAGGATACTGTTGTAGGAGGATCTTTTTCGGAGTTTGATAGCCAAGAGGTTTAGAGGGCATTCTATTAATCAATACGTAGCTGTTTAGGACAGCTTCTCCCCATAGGTATTGCGGAACATTATGAGTAAACATGCATGCTCTAGCAACTTCCAAGAGATGTCTGTTTTTGCGTTCAGCTAACCGTTTTTGTTTAGGGTCTCAACACACGAACTAGCATGAACGATACCATTTCAGTGAGGAACGATCCAAGGATGCTGTTAAAATAGTCCTTTGCTTGTCGGTTTTCAGCACTTGTAACCGGGGATGGAATTGAGCATCAATCATAGTATAGAAATGCTGGAACAGATTTGCAGTTTCAGACTTATCTTTCATCAGGAAAGTCCAGGTCATGCGGGTATGGTCATCTATGAACGTGATGAACCATCGAGTGTTGTGCAGATTTTTAACACGCATAGGACCCCAAATGTCGCTATGGATGACAGAGAACGGGTTTGGTAGGACGATAACCAATACTGGAATAAGTAGGCGAGTATGCTTTGCAAGCTACAAACTCACAGTTTGGAAATAACCTTTTTTTTCCCAAATAACTGAGGCAAGACACGTTCCAAGTACACAAAAATCGGATTCCAGACGAAAATGCCATAAAAAATACCTTTTTAGCAGCAGGGAAAACTAGAACACTATGAGCTAAAATTAATCTATCACTCGAAACTTTTGTCCATCTCGCCATACAAGACATAAAGACCACCTTCACTTCAATCTTGCCAAACATCTTCCCTGATTCCCCTCCTGCCACACAACCAAGATCCAAATTACTTTACACTTT
>JAVBHU010001096.1:0-11097 GCA_034768395.1 Linum lewisii | reverse complement strand
GCCCGGCGAAACCCCTTGTTTTAAAAATGCGGGGAAGGCTGATTTTTGGGGTGTCCCCTGGGCCCACACCGAAGGCCTCCCTTGCTCGGCGGGGGTTTGACCCCATGTTATGCCTCCGCCAAAACTAACAAACCCGGCGGGGAATGCCCCAAGGAATATCGAGTGACGACCGTCATGTCCCCCGGTCACGGTGTGCGGATGGAGCGCCCCACCAACTTTTAAATAGAATAATGCTTCGGCAACGGATATCTCGGCTCTCGCACGATGAAGAACGTGCAAAATGCGATATTTGGTGTGAATTGCAAAACCCCGTAAAACCATCGAGTTTTTGAAAGAAAGTTGCCCCTGAAGCCATTTTTTTGGTTGAGGGCACGCTGCCTGGGTGTCACAAAAAGTCGCCTGCCCCAAAATTTGGGGAAAGGTGGGGATTTGGCCTCCCGTGGTTTTAAGTACCCTCTGGAGGCAAAATGAAAGTCGTGGGCAAGGGACGCCAGGGTGAGCTGTGGTTGAAAACGACACTATGGTCTTTTGCTGGTTGCCCCCTTTGGCCGACAAAATTTATGTGGCCAGGGGGGGCCTTTTTATTTTATTAGCCCACCCAAAATTGCGACCCCGGGTCAGGGGGGAACCCCCGCGATTTTAAAGCATTCAATAGCGGGGGGAAAAAAAATTATAGGATTCCCTTAGTAAGGGAGCAAAACCGGGAAGAGCCCAGCTTGAAAATCGGATGCCTTGGGCGTTTAAATTGTAGTCGGAGAAGCGTCCTCAGCGGCGGCCCGGCCCAAGCCCCCGGGAAAAGGGGGCCCCGGAGAGGGTGAACCCCCGTCGTGCCCGGCCCTGTCCCCCCAGAGGGTGTCTACGAGCGGGTTTTTTGGGGGAATGCAGCCCAAATGGGGCGGTAAATTCCGCCCAAAGGGCTAATAGGGTGGAGCCGTAGCAAACAAGTCCCGCGGGGAAAAATGAAAAAGGGCTTTGAAAAGAGAGTCAAAAAAGTGCTTGAAAATTGTCGGGAGGGAAAACGGATGGGGGCCGGGGATGCGCCCCCGGTGGATGCGGGGGTGGAATGCCGGCCCCTGATGGCTCGGGGTGCGGACCGGGCGCGGATTGTGGCTGCGGGGCCCCAAACCCGGGGTTTGAAAAAAAAAGCTGTGGGGATGCCCCCGCCGCGATGTGGACTGCAGCGCGGCCGCCCGGCGTGCTCAGCCCCTGCGCGCTACGGGGTCGGCCTGCGGGCCCCCATTCGGCCCGTCTTAAACACGGACCAGGGTCTGACATGTGTGGAGTCAAGGGCGGAAAACCCCCGTAAGGGGAAAGGAAGCTGACTGGCGGGAACCCCCTGGGGGTTGCCCCGCCGCCCGCCCCTTGATTTCTGGAAGGGTTGAGTGCGGCATGCCTGTGGGGGACCCGAAAGATGGTGAACTATGCCTGAGGGGGGGCGAACCCAGAGGAAAACTCTGGTGGAGGCCCGCAGCGATACGGGTTTCAAATGTTCGTTTTTTTGCTTTGGTTTTATGGGGGCGAAAGAAAATCGAACCGTTGTAGCTGGTTCCCCCCGAAGTTTCCTCAGGATAGCTGGAGCTAGACCGAGTTCATGGGTAAAGCCAATGTTGGGGGCTCGGGGGTGAAATGCCTCGCCCCCATTTAAAACTTTAAATAGGTGGGGAGGGGCGGCTGCTTCGATGAGCGCTCCAGGGAATCGAGGCTCCAAGGGGGTTGGATGCCCAAAATTTGGGGAAAGGGGAAACCCCCCCCACTTGCTTGCATTTCCCACGTCGGTATATGAGTGTTTTTGGGAAAAAAAAAATTAAATCCAGGAGTGCAAGGGGGGAAAAGTTGCCTCAATCCCTTAAGTTGCAGGGGCGGGCCCGGGGGTCCGGCCCTGCATCCGGGGGGGCCCGGGTCTCTCGGCCCCGCTCGGGGTTGGAAGGGGGTCTCGGCCCTGCTCCGGGGGTGTGTCCGGTGCTCTCGGCCCTGATCCGGGGCTTTTTGTCCCGGTGCTTCGGCCTGCATCCGGGTGTGAGCGCAAAAGAAAAATTTCGAGAAATTTTAATACTAATCCAAAAATTAGAAACTTGTATCATAAAATGGTTATGGTATGGCTTAACATCTCTGCAAAATTTCAGATCAAAACCCCTTAAAATGAAGTTTTATGGGGGGGTGTGATCTCGGCTATTTTGATGCTCCCCGGGGGGAGAGAGGAAAAGTTGCTATTTGCTCTATAGGGGGTGGTGCTGACCCCCCTCGGTGGCGCCCGTGCGTTGACCCTGGCCACTGCCCCTGAGCATGCTTGGTTACCCGAGGGCACCCCATGGGGCAAAGGGGGGTGGGGGCCCTCGGCCGGCGGCCTCGGGTTTGCCGGGGCTGGTCGCCCGGGGGTCGGCATTCGGTGGTCAGTCGGGGCCCTTTTTAAGGTTTAGGGGTCTAATTTTCGGTGTTTCCGGCCCCTTCCCCTGGCCCCCTGAGTCTTCCGCATGGTAGACCGTTGGTTTGGGTCCCGATGGTTATTGTCGGTCCCGGTGGTTGCCGTTCGGCGTGTTGGTAGTATCTGGGTGGCCCGGGTGTACGTCCCGTTCGATCTTTGTCCCGGGTTTTCTGTTTTCTTTTCGTGTTAAGCGGTGCGTTGTGGTCACGTTGGTGAATTGTTTGGTGGGCTTTGCAAGTTTAAGTATTGGGGGTCATCGGATGTGGCTGTCATGTTGTACGTGATGCACATGGTGTTTTTTGGGTTGTTTGGGAGGACGGGCTCCGTGCTTTTTAGCATCGAACCCTGGTCTCACATCTTCTTTTTGCCTCCCTTTCCGACCCCATGGTGGAGAACGATTTCTGTGTTGCCAACCCAAGAAGGGGAAATTTTCTGTTGAAGACCCGTTTACCCTTTTGTCCCTTGGGGTGCTTTGGGGGCATCTGGTGGCCCTAGTTTCCCGTCTTCACCCGGCGTTTTTAGGCCTAGTGTGTGCTTGTGCTCTCGGAGCTGGAAGTGATGTGGCCATGGGTGTTACATCCTCAATGGTTGGCCCCCCCCTTCGATTATTTATTTGACTGCATCTTCCTTATTTTGGTGCTTCGGTGACCCTTTAGGGAGTTTGGTCGAATGGGGGAATGCTCCCTGGTTGACCTGCAGTAGTCTTATGCTTGTCTAAAAGATTAAGCATGCATGTGTGATTTATAAACAATTCAGACTGTGAAACTGCGAATGGTCATTAAATCGTTATAGTTTGTTTGTGGTACCTGCTCTCGGAAAACCCCGTAGAAAATCTAGAGCTAATCGTGCAACAAACCCGACTTTTGGAAGGGGCGCATTTATTAGTTAAAGGTTCAACGGGGCTCTGCCGTTGTTTTGATGATTCATGATAAAATCGACGGGTCGCAAGGCCTTCGTCCCGGCGAGCACATTCAAATTTCTGCCCTTTTAACTTCGGGGTAGGTAGAGGATACCATGGGGGGACGGGTGACGGAGAATTGGGTTCGATTCGGAGAGGGGTGAGGAAACGGCTACCAATCAAGGAAGGCGCAGGCGGAAAATTACCATCCTGAACGGGGAGGTAGTGAATAAATAACAATCCCGGGCTCATTGGCTGGTAATGGAATGAGTCAATCTAAACCCCCTTTAAACGGTACCCATTGGGGGGAAGGTTTTTGGTGCCCCCGCGCGGAAATTTCCAGCCCCAATGGTTATTTAAGTTGTTGCAGAAAAAAAGCTCGTGTTGGCCCTTTGGGGTTGGGTCGGCCGGTCGCCTCCGGTGTGCCCCGGCCCGTCTTGTCCCTTCTGCCGGCGATGCGCTCCTGGTCTTAATTGGCGGGCGGCCCCCGGGCCGTTTCTTTGAAGAAATTAGAGTGCTAAAAAGAGCTAGCTTGAATACATTAGCAGGGGAAAAACCCACAGGATTTGGCCCTTTTGTGTTGGCCTTGGGATCGGAGTATGATTAACAGGGACAGTCGGGGGCATTCGTATTTCTTGTCAGAGGTGAAATTTTTGGTTTTATGAAAGACGAACAACTGCGAAGTTTGCCAAGGATTTTTTCATTAATAAAAGAACGAAATTTGGGGGGGGCTCGAAGCGACAGATACGTCTAGTCTAAACCCTAAACGATGGCCGACCAGGGATGGGCGGTGTTGCTTTTTGGACTCCCCCGGCCCCTTATGAGAAATCAAAGTTTTTGGGGTTCCCGGGGGGGTATGGTCGAAAGGTGAAACTTTAAAGGAATTGACGGAGGGCCCCCCAGGAGTGGAGCTGCGGTTTAAATTTGACTCAAACGGGGGAATTTTCGGTCCAGACATAGTAAAGGGTTTACGACTGAGAGCTCTTTCTTGATTCTATGGGTGGTGGTGCAGGCCGTTCTTAGTTGGGGGGCGATTTGTTGGGGTTTAAATTCGTTAACGAAGAGACCTCGCCCGCTAAATAGCTTGCGGGGGCACCTTTCCCTGGCCCGTTCTTAGAGGGACTTTGGCCCTTTTTGGCCAAGGAATTTGAGGCAATAACAGGTTTGTGATGCCCCTTTGATGTTCTGGGCCGCACGGCGCTACATGTGTATTAAAGGTTATGCCTTTGGCCCACAGGTTGGGTAATCTTTTAAATTTATCGTGAGGGGGATGTCATTGCAATTATTGGTCTTCAACGAGGGGAAATTTCCCAGTAAGCGCGAGCATCAGCTCGCGTTGACTACGTCCCCGCCCTTTGTACACAAGCCCGTCGCTCCTACCCATTGAATGGTCGGTGAATGTTTTGGATCGCGGCGCGTGGGGGGGTTCGCCGCCCGGGGACGTCGCGAGAAGTTCACTGAACCTTATTTTAGAGGGAAAGGGGAAATGTAAAGGTTTCCGTAGGTGAACCCGCGGAGGTATTGTCAAAACCTGCCGGCGAAAGACAGCGCTTGTTGTTAAAAGGGGGAGGGGCTAGTTTGGTGTGCCCTAGGTCCCCACGCGAGGCTGCCTTGCTGGCGGGGGGTTTTACCACCTGTTATGCTCCGCCACAAACTAACAAACCCCCGGGGCGGAAAGCGCCCAAAGGAATACTGATGAGACCCGTCTGTGCCCCGGGCACGGTGGAGGATGGAGCGACCCCCCCAACTTTTAATGAATAATGACTCCGGGCCCGGATATCTGGCTCTCGCATCGTGAAAAACGTAGCAAAAGGGGGATACTTGGTGTGAATTGCAGAATCCCGTGAACCATGGGTTTTTGAACGCAAGTTGCGCCTGAACCCTTTTGGGTTTGAGGGCACGTCTGCCTGGGTGTCACACAAATCGCCCCGCCCCAAAATTTGGGAGGTGGGATTCTGGCCTCCCCGTGGCTGTAAGTAGCCTATGGTGGCCCAAGAAAGTCGTCGGCAAAGGGACGCCACGGTGAGCGTGGTTTAAGACACTATGGTCTTTTAGTCGTGGTGCTCCTTGGCCCCACGAATTAGTGGACCATGGGGGCCCTTTTTTTTATTAGCCCCCTCCCCTTGCGACCCCAGGTCAGGCGGGAAAACCGCTGATTTAAGCATATCAATAAGCGGAGGGGGAAAGAAAAATTTCTAGGATTCCCTTAGTAACGGCGAGCGAACCGGAAGGCCCAGGGTTGAGAATCGGATGCCTTCGGCGTTTGAATTGTAGTCTGGAGAAGCGCCCCAGCGGGGCCGGGGCCCCCGTCCCCCGGAAAGGGGGGCCGGAGAGGGTGAGAGCCCGTCGTGCCCGGGGCCCCGTCGCACCCGAGGCGTGTTACGGTCGGGTTGTTTGGGAAGCAGCCCTAATCGGGGGGTAAAATTCCGTCCAAGGCTAAATAGGGTGAGAGACCCATAGCGAAAAGTCCCCCGAGGGAAAGATGAAAAGGCTTTGAAAGAGGTCAAAAAGTGTTGAAATTGTCGGGGGGAAACGATGGGGGCCCCCGATGCCCCCGGTCGGAGCGGAATGGCGAATCCCGGTCCGTGTGGTCGGGGTGCGGACGACGCGGATTGTGGTGGGGCCCAAGGGGGGCCTTTGAAACCCCTCGGGAGATGCCGCCCCCGGTTGTGGACTGCAGGCGCGCCGCCAGGGCGTGCTCACGCACCTGCGCGCTACGGGCGTCGGCCTGCGGCTCCCCATTCGGCCGTCTTGAAACCGGCCCAAGGAGTCTGAATGTGTGCGGGGGTCAACGGGCGGGGAAAACCGAAAGGGCGAAAGGAAGTGCTGGCGGGAACCCCTCGGGGGTTGCACCGCGACCCCCTTGTCTTTGAGAAGGGTTCGAGGCGAGCATGCCTGTCGGGACCCGAAAGATGGTGAACTATGCCCGAGCGGGGCGAACCAGAGGAAACTCTGGTGGAGGCCGCGCGATACTGACGGCAAATCGTTCGTCTGATTGGGTATAGGGGCGAAAGACTATCAAAACCGTCTATAGCTGGTTCCCCCCAAAGTTTCCTCAGGATAGCTGGAGCTAGACCGAGTTCTATGGGTTTTAAAGCCAATGTTGGGGGCATCGGGGGGCAATGCCCGACCCATTTAAAAATTTAAAATAGGTGGGACGGGGCGGCTGCTTGAGACCCGCTCCATGGAATCGAGAGCCCCAAAGTGGGCCTTTTTTTGGTAAGCAAAGGCGATGGGGATAAACGGAAAGCCGGGTTAGGGGGCCCCAAACTGCGCGAAACCTAGAACCCAAAAAGGGTTTGGTCGATTAAGACGCAGGACGGTGGTCAGGGAAATCGAAATCCCCTAAGGAGGTTTTTAAAATTTCCCTCCCGAATCAACAGCCGAAAAGGATGGCGTTAAAGCGCGCGACCCAACCCGGCCGCGGGAAAGGGGCCCGGGCCCCCGATGAGTAGGAGGGCGCGGCGGTCGCTGCAAAACCGGGCGCGAGCCGGGGAGGGCTGTCGGTGCAGATCTTGGTGGGGTGTAGCAAATTTTAAAATGAAAACTTTGAAGGCCAAAGGGGGGAAAAGGGTTTCCCATGTGAACGGCACTTGCACATGGGTTAGTCGATCCTAAGAGAGGGGGGGGAAACCCGTTGATAGCCGTCCGCCGCGAGCATCAAAAAGGGAATCGGGTTAAAATTCCTGAACCGGGGACGGGCGGCTGACGGAAAACGTTAGGGGTCCGGTGACGTGGGGGGGGGGCCTGGGGAAGAGTTTCTTTTCGGGTTTAAGGGCCCCGCCCCCCGGGAAAAACGACTCGTGGGGTGGGCCCAGCGGCCGGAAGAGACCCCACGTGGCGGTGTCCGGTGCGCCCCCGGGGGCCCCTGAAAATCCGGGGCCGAGTGCCATCCGCGCCCCGGGGTACTCATACCGCATCAGGTCTCCAAGGTGAAAGCCCCTGGTCGATGGAAAAAAGTAGGCAAAGGGGGGGAAATCGGCAAAAAAGGATCCGTTTAAAGGGGAAAAAGGGGTTGGGGTCTGGGGTGGGCCCCCGGGGGTCCCAGTCCCGAACCCCCCCGGCTGTCGGGGACTGCTCGAGGCTCGCGGCGGGGGGGGGCGCCGCGTGCCCGGAGGGGGACGGGTGGGAACGGCCTCTTTGCGGGGGGTTCCCCGGGCGTCGAAAGCCGTCGAACTGGTACGGACAAGGGGAATCCGATGTTTAATTAAAAAAAAAGCATTGGTGGTCCTTGCGGATGCTCCGCAAAGGGGTTTTTTTTCCCCTGCTCTGAATGTCAAGGAAAAAATTTTAAAAGCGCGGGTAAAAGGCGGGGTAATAGACTCTTTTAAAGGTAGCCAAATGCCTCGTCATCAATTAGGACGCGCATGAATGGATTAACGAGTTTCCCCACTCCCCCTGTCTACTACCCAGCGAAACCCAGCCAGGGAAGGGGTTTGGGAAATCGCGGGGAAAAAGCCTGTTGAGTTGACTCTGCCCGACTTTGTGAATGATTGAGAGGTGTAGTATAAGTGGGAGCCCCGGAAAAATTGAAATACCATATTTTTAACGTTATTTACTTTTTCCCGTGAATCGGAGGCGGGGCATGCCCTTTTTTGGGGACCAAAGGGGGCCCGTTCGGGGGGGCCGATCCGGGCGGAAGACATTGTCAGGGGGGAGTTTGGCGGGGGCGGCACATCTTTTAAAAAGAAAAACGCGGTGTCCAAAAGATGGTCAACGAGAACAGAAATCTCGTGGGGAACAAAGGGTAAAAGCTCTTTTGATTTGTTTTCCCAGTCGAATGAACCGTGAAAGCGTGGCCCATCGATCCTTTAGACCTTCGGGAAATTTGAAGCTAGAGGTTCAGAAAAGTTACCCCAGGGATAAAATGGGTTGTGGCAGCCAAGCGTTCATAGCGCGTTGCTTTTTGATCTTCGATGTGGCTCTTCATTTATTGGAAGCAGAATTCAAAGTGTTGGGTTGTTCACCACAATAGGGAAAAGTGAGTGGGTTTTGACCGGTGGACAGGTTAGTTTTCCTATGTGACCCCGTCGCGCAGTAATCCAACCTAGACGAGAGGAACCGTTTTATTCGCCCAAATTTGGTCATCGCGCTTGGTTGAAAGCCAGTGGCGCGGGGAACCGTGCGCTGGATTGATGAAGCCTCTAAGTAGAATCCGGGGTGGCACCGACGCCGCGTTCGCTGCCCCTTGCCCCCAGCAGTAGGGGCCCTTCCCCCCCCAAAGGCTTTTTTTGGAAGCCCAAAAGAAGGGTGGGCCCTTGTTTGACCAGGGGAACGTAAATGCCCTTTCAGGAAAAACCCGGCTTTGTAAGGGCGGGGGCCCTTGTGCCCGCCATGGATTCACCCCTTTCCGTTCTTCCCCTTTCCCCCTTTTCCCCCCTAAAAATTTTCACGGGAGATAGAGGAAAAATTGGAAATTTAAAAACCCCAGGCCCCCAAAACCCTTTGGGGGGGGTTTAAACCCCCCCGGAAACGTATGCTTTTTTAAAAAAAGTGGCTTAGGGGGATTGGGCCCCTATGGTTTTCATTTTAGGTGGTTTAAAAAATTTGAAGTTTCAAAAAGGGGGTTGGATGCCTTTGGGAAAGTCCCCCCCTTGTTTGACCCCCGGGGGGAGGGGGTTTTTGGGGTCGGGGGCGGGAATGGCCTTTTTACTTGGGGGCACCCGGGGGCTTGGCCCTGGCCGGGGCCACCCCGGCCCGCATGGTGGACCTTTGGGGTTTTTTTAAACCCAAAAATTTAAAAGTTTTGCTCCTTTTTGCTTTTTAAAAGGGGGGTTGGGGCTCGGCCTGGGGGGCCCCCGGGTCGGGGGGGCCGGGGCTCCCGGGCTCCCGGGGAGGGGGGGGTCTCGGCCCTGCATCCGGGGGTCCGGGGTAGGGGGGGGGGCCCGGGAATGGGGGTGCCCGGGGCCCCCCCCGGGGTGGGGGGGGCCCCCCCCCGGGGGGGGGGGTTCGGCCCTGCTCGGGGGGCCCGGGGGCTTTCGGGGCCCGCCCCGGGGGTGGCCCGGGGGGCCGGCCCCTGGGGGGGGGGCCCCCCGGGGGCCCGGCCCTGCACCCGGGGCGGCCCGGGGGTCTGGCCCCCGGGGCTGGCCCGGGGTTCCCCCCCTTTTTTTTGGGAAAAATAAAAAAAAAATTTTTTTTTTAAAATTTTAAAAAAAATTTAAAATTTTTTTAAAAATTTTTTTTTAAACCCTTAAAATTTCAAAAAAAAAAATAAAGGGGGGGGTGCCCGGTTATATTGGAAATTTTTCTACCCCTGGGAGAGGGAAAAGTTGCTATTTGCTTATAGGGGGGTGGTGCTGACCCCCTCGGTTGGCCGACCCTGCGCTTGCCCTGGGCCCCTGTCCCTGGCACTGCTTGGTTATCCCCAGGGCACCCCCTGGGGCAAGGTGGGTGGGCCCTCGGCCCGGGGGCCGTCGGTCGCGGCGGTGGCGCCGGCGGTCGGGATTCCCCCTGGTCGTCGGCCTTTTCAAGGTTTAGTGGGTTAATTTTCGGTGTTTCCGGCCCTTTCCCTGGTCCCCTGAGTTTCCCCTGGTTTGGGCCCTTGCAGTTTGGCTCCCCCGATGGTATTGTCGGTCTCCGGTGGTTGCCGTTTGGGGGGCGTGTTGGTTTTTATCCGGGTGGCCTGGGGGTGTCCGTTCGATCTTTGTCCGGGTTTTTCTGTTTTCTCTTTGTGTTAAGCGGGGTGCGTTGATGGTCACGTTTGGTGAAATTTTTTGGTGGGCTTTGCAACGTCTAAGCTCATTGGGGGTCATCGGATGTGGGTGTCATCGTTGTACGTGTGACATGATGGTTTTGGTTGTTTGGGGGGGGCTCCCCCCCCCCCGCTTTGAGCATCGAACGTGGTCTCACTCTCTCTTCATGCCTCCTTCCCCGACCCCATGGTGGAGAACGAGGTTTTTTTTTGTTTCCAACCCCAAGGGGAAATTATCATGTTCAAGACCCCTTTACCTTGTGCTCCCCTTGGGGGGGCTTGGTGGACATCGTGTGGCCATAGTTCCGTCTCTCACCCCCGGTTTTCGTTTCAGGACTAGTGTTTTCGCTTTGCTCTGGATGCTGGAAATGATTGGCCTGGGTGCTTCTCCTCAATGGTTGGGCCCCACCCTTCGATTCATTTATTATGACTGCTCTTCCTTATCTTTTGTGCTTCGGCTCCGAGCCCGGGGTGCGTCGAATGAGGGGAAAGCTACCCGGTTTATCCTGCCCTAGTCATTGCTTGTCTCAAAGTTAAGCCATGCATGTGGAGTATGAACAAATTCAATGTGAAATGGAATGGTCATTAAAACAGTTTAGTTTGTTTTTGGTACTGTACTCGGATAACCGTAGTAATTCTAGGTAATACGTTTCAAAAAAACCGACTTTTGGAAGGGGGGGCATTTATTGATAAAAAGGCAACGCGGGCTCTGCCGTTGTTTTGATGATTCATGATAATCGACGGATCGAGGCCTTCGTGCCCGGGGACGCATCATTCAAATTTTTGCCCTTTAAAATTTCGATGGTAGGATAGAGGCCTACCATGGTGGTGAGGGGGGACGGAGAAATTTGGGTTCGATTTCGGGAGGGAGCCCGAGAAAAGGTACCCCATCCAAGGAAGGCAGAGCGCGCAAATTACCCAAACCTGACAGGGAGGTAGTGAATAAAAAACAATACCGGGCTCATTGGTCTGGTAAATTTGGGAAAGAGTACAATCTAAACCCCTTTCGAGTACCCATTGGAGGGCAAGTTGGGGCCCGCAGCCGCGGTAATTCCGCTCCAAAGCGTATTTTTTTTGGTAAAATCT
>JAVBHU010001095.1:0-11112 GCA_034768395.1 Linum lewisii | reverse complement strand
GTCAGATGCCCTCAATTGGGCTGTAGATATACCTATAGTCTCGGAGTGTCAATCTTTTTTTTCTCATGCCTCAAATGAATCTTTCATGAAGGCCCTTGGAGAAGCTGATGCTCTTCATTCCGATAGAATTGTTTGCCCTTATCCAAATTGTTCAGTTTCGCTTGATCCTCGTGAATGTTTGTCTGAGAGAGCAAGCTCTTCAAGACAGTCAGATTACAGCTGTGTTGAGTGCCCAGTTTGTCAAAGGTTTATCTGTGTTGATTGTGGTGTTCCCTGGCATTCTTAAATTTGAGCTGTGACGAGTACCAGAACCTTCCCTTGGGAGAAAGGGATGCCATGACATTACCTTGCATCGATTTGGGCACAAAATAAAAGGTGGATGCGTTGTCAACAATGTCGTAGCATGATCGAGCTCGCTCCAGGGGTGCCATCACATGACCTGCTGGTAAGAATGAATTTTCGATGGTCGTGTGTCAATTTAATTAGTTGAATTCAGTAGAATGATGTTTGGTCAAGCATGTAAGCTAGTAAAGAGTTATGTAGAATTGTTACTGGGTTGTGTTACTTAGCTATTAATTTCTGCAGGTGCGGCCACGAGTTTTGTTACTCATGCGGCGCGAGTACAGAGATGACCAACAGACGTGCCAGTGCGTCTTCTGGGACAACGACAATAATGCCGGAGATTTGATAACACAATCTGCCCAGGAGTCTGAACAATGGGCATGGGAGACTTTTAATTCGTTGCCATGTTGATGGATGCGTATTCAGTTCAAGAAAGATCGCAGCTTGCACTGATCCGAGATTCCTCTCAGGCGGATTCAGTCTGGGTGATCCCCAAAACCACCCCAACCCCCTCCTCGATGTAACAGATTCTACCTCGACACCATAAAAGGGACCTGCACCAGCTTCCTTGGCTCGGGGAGATTTGTGTCGGTGATCAGCGACAACTACTACGAGGACTTCATTCAGTGAAATTTGGTATTACTGAAATTACCCTTCTTTTAGAACAAGATCCAATCACCTTGATAGTTGTTTGTACCATTCTACAGTCACATAAGGGAGAAAGTAGAGCAGAACTGTGATTTCTACTCTCTTGACAAAAAAGGAAACTGATGAAATGACAGTTCTATTACATTACACATAAATGGTCTTATTTGCCTACTTCCCTTGTGTGCTAACGTGTATCAAAGCTGCATCAGGATGGAAATTTGTCCTGCTGTTTAAAAGTGGCCCTCTTTGGCTGAGTAGTTAATAGGGTTTAAGGGTTAGAAAGGGGAAAGAAAGAGACACGTTGGTACCTTCAAATGCTGCAAACCATGATCGTGCAAATGCCATAAAAAAGGGCTTCTTCTTGGGCAGAAGAATTGATGGTCCTGAAGAACAGTTTAAGCTTTTTGGAGTTGCATCAGAAAGGCTGCCTATTTCCCGAGTCATTACCCATATGGGTTTTTGATCTTCCCGAAAAGGTTTGAACTTTCACAGAAACAAGCTGTGAGAATGGACCACAATTTGAGCAAGCATTTATCTTAGGATTAATATTTTGCATTCTAGTCGTTATTTTATTCATGCTTATGTTGATTATGGTTCTTTGGGTTTTTTTTGTACTTTTGTCCATGCTCCCACCGATGTTGCTGATAGACGTTTGGGTTTTGGGAAGAGATTAGCTCTGTGGGCCCGGGTAGAAATGTAGCATGGCTTGTAATGGGTGACTTTAATGCTGTTTTGTATGACTATGAGAAATTGGGAGGTCTTCCATTTTTTTATGGCTCGTCTCACCCTTTTTTTAAAAGTTTTCTTTTCAACAACGACCTCAACGACTTGGGATTTATTGGAGAGCCCTTCACTTGGTCAAACAACCATGAAGACAGTAGTTCTTATCAGGAGTCGTTTAGACAGAGCTGCGGCGACCTCACTTGGCGTACTCAGTTTGAAGAGGCTATTGTTACCATGAAGAAGCCATTGGTTCCCACCACTCCCCTCTCAGGATCGAGCTCCCTGGGGCTAAACAACTATCGTTTTGCCCCTTTTTTTGTTTCGAACAAGGTGGCTGAATCAAGAGGCTTGCAACGAGATTATTATCGATAACTGGGCCTCTCATACCTTAATCCAGGACAAGCTTTCTGCTTGTGCCTCTAATCTCAAGAGATGGGCAAGAGCCAAAACCCCAAGGATAGTAAGAAGGCTGAAATTTTCCTTAAAACACAAGCTTGCCTCACTCAAATCCCTCTCTCGTACTCGTGATCTGATTATTGAGGAAAATCGCACCCTGTGTGACCTGGAAAGCATTGGTCCAGTGAAGACTCTTTCTGGAGACAAAGAGCGCGCATAAATTTGGGACAACAACGGAGACAGAAAAAACTTCCTTCTTCCATGCCTCTATGTTTTTCGCAAGCAAAGGAATACTATCAGGGCCCTCAAAGATGACTCGGACTCCTGGATTCGAGACAATTCCCAACTGGCCCTTTTAGCCAAGGGTTTCTTTTAAAATCTATTACAAGGAACGATCAGCTCCCCTCCTTGGATGATACTCTTCATGACTTCCCTGCCCGGTCACAGAAGAGATGAATTTGGCTCTCTGCACTCCTGTTCAAGATGCCGAGATTAAGAAGGCGGTTTTTGGTATGGGAGCTACGAAGTCCCCAGGGCCTGATGGGTTTTCTGGACAATTCTACCAAAAACACGGGAATTTGGTTGGGGCTTCAGTCTGTTTCCGAAGTCTCCCGTTTTTTTATCTCTGGGATCATGCCTGAAGGTTGGAATGATACTATATCGCCCTGATCCCTAAAGTTCCCAACCCAGAGAACATGAGCCAATTCAGACCGATAAGTTGTTGCAACTTCATCTACAAGATCATCTCCAAAGGGGATGGGGGTCTCGACTCAAAGGTTGGATGCCGACTTTGGTCTCTGAGATGCAGGGTGCTTTTACGGGGGGTCGGATGACCAGGACAACATAATCAGGGTCCATGAAGTTCTTCACCAGTTTAAGATCCGTAAGAAGGGACGCAAATGTGACATGATGCTTAAGCTGGATTATGAGGAAGGCATTTGACCTAGTGGATTGGAACTGCCTAGATGCCATCCTCCTAGCCTAGGGTTTTTTGCTCCGTTATGGTGCAAATGGGTCAAAACTTGCATCAACACAGTTCGCTTCTTGGTGATGTTCAACGGAAACCCGTCCTAGTTTTTCTCCCCGTCTCGAGGGATTCGCCAGGGAGACCCTCTATCCCCTTTTATGTTCATCCTAATGTCCATGCGCTATTTTTATGATTGATAAATCTATCTCCAATTGCTGTCTCCTGGGATCCAATTGAAACCGACGTGCCCGAAGTTTTACACACTGTTTGTTTGCAGATGATACGGTGTCTTTGGGAAAGCTTCAGCCCAGGAGGTGGCAAATATAATGGGCATTATTAATGGATATGGGGCTATCACTGGACAAGAAATCAATACTACCAAGTCTTCTATTTTCTTCAGTGCTAATACCCCTGAGGCCACCAAAGCAGCCATTATTGCCAGGGCAATTTTGTTAGGTTGGAGATCATTCGAAATACTTAGGGGTCCCCACAGAAGGGGGGTCGGTCTAAAAGAAAAAAACTTTTGAATTCCTAATCGAAAGGATGGAGAGCAAGGTCAATCCTGGAAAGCTCCTTCTCTCTCATGCCGGTTAAAATGGTTTAATCAGGCAGTCATCCAGGCTATCCCGACTTACATTATGAGCTTATTCGCCCTGCCAAAGAGAATGATTCGACGAATGAACTCTTTTCTCAGAAGGTTCTTCTGGTCTGGTTCCATGACGAAGAATACTATCCATTGGTGCAAAGGCGACAAACTTTGTGTACCGCTAAGTGAAGGCGGGTCTAGGCTTCAAGGAGTTTGGTTGTTTTAACAAAAGCGCTCCTCGCCCCCAAGGCTGGCGAATTATTAACCAACCCGACGCTCTTTGGGTCCGGCTCTTGAAGGGTCTTTTCTTCCCGAGAGGAGACTTCCTAACGACATCTAAAAGGGGGTCGCCCCTCATGGATCTGGTCGAGCCTTATCCAAGGGCGCTCTGCCCTTGACCTGGGTTTTCATTCGTGTTATTGGAAATGGAAGGTGCACTAATTTTATCAAAGGGCCCGTGGGTTCCTACCCTCTCTGGGTTTCGGCTATCTATCAGTCCAGACATGTCTACTGAAGGGTTTTTAGACCATAACACTAGTTCCTGGAACGAGGAGACCATTAGATCGTTGTTTCCCCCATCCTGAGGCTGAGGCTATTCTCCGTATTCCACTAGGCCCCCTGATTTTGAGGATTTTGGGCGGTTTGGGAAAACGATCCGTCTAGTAGATTCTCAGTTCGCTCTGCTTACCATGTTTTAAGACAAAGCAGTAACCAGCCCTCTATGAGCAACGACTTGACTAACAAGCTGGGTGGAAGTGGCTCTGGTTCTCTCCATCCCCCCAAAGATTACTTTCTTCCTGTGGCGGGGAATCAACAATTGCGTTGCCACAAAATGCTAACCTGTTCATTCGCCGTTGCTCGCCTTCTCCTATGTGGGCCGCTCTGTGGGAAAAGGAAGAATCTTTTTCCCATTGTCTTTTCTTCTGTGGTCTTTCCAGGGAACCTGGGGCCGGTGATTTTTCCTTCACTTTTCCCGCCTGTCTCTAACAACCTTAAGTTGTGGTTTTTTTCCCTCAAGGAAAATATCCCTGCAGGCGCTTTTGGGCCCCTTATTGCTGCTGGTGCTGGTATATATGGAAGGCACGCAACGACTTCGTTTTCAACAATATCCGCCCGGTGGCTCGATCAACAGCGGCTCTATGCTTTCGAGACATTGATATCTGGAAAGCTGCTAAGGGAACCCCTACCAACATTCCTCCTATACCAGCGCCCCCATCCTCGCCCACTCCCAAATCCACCGCCTAGTTTAAAGATACTCTGGATTATTACTGCGACGGGTCTTTTCTTCCGAGACCCTGACGGTGGCTTATGGTATCGTTTATCTTGATTTCATGGATTTTTTTGTGGCGGGAAAGCTGGTACCCCGCTCTCGTTTCTTCGCCAATGGTACTGAGGCTGTTGCTATTCTTGAAGCCATTTTGTTAGCCCATCAAGGTGGTGGCCCCTCTCGAATTGCAAAGTTTTGGTGGACATCCTCAACCTGGAACAGAATCCCTTTGGGCTTGGGACTGTGCGACCCGCCTTGCCTCGGCTGCCGCCATCTTCGTTCGTCGCCTACGGTTTCAGTTTGTTTTATTCCTAGAGCTTAGAAATACCAAGGACTGGGTTGGCGAAAAAGATGTCCCATGGATCCCTTCCGGATACCTGGATTTCGCTCCTTAACGGCCCTAGTCCTCTCCTGTAATTCTTTGGTCTTGGCCAATGGCGTAACCAGGATTGGTATACGGGGGGAGCCGAATTGTACATAAAAAATTGGTGCCACCGGCAAAAAATTTTCTTCAAATTTGAATAATAGTATAAATTTTTCATTCATCTAATATAAGTAAAAATACACAATAAATGTTTTGGTTATAAGTTGCTTAATTAGTAAAAAATAATTATATGTGGCACCGGCAATTTTTTTTTCAAATTTGGATAATTTATGATCAAATATTTAATTATTACACACTATAAGTGAATTATGAGTAACTATTACGTAAATTTAAAAGACAACATTTCACTGAAACAACGTAGTGGGGGAGCCGAACTTCAAATACCCCGGCGCCAAATTCCGAAATACCAAAAAATACATGTAATATTAGACTCGATACCGGGGGAGGGGGGCGCCGTGGCTCCCCCAGCTCCCCCTGGTACCGCCATTGGTCTTGGCACCTTGGTTGAATGAATGAGAGCTTTTATGTCAAAAAAAAAAATTTATCTCTCAGTCCACAATCAGGGCAGATGTCAGAATGCATCCTTTAGTCCAAAGATCCATTCTTCTTAGAGCGATTTCAAGTCCCGAGTTAAGTTACCACGTGATGGATCCTTGAACTAGCATAAGCTCAACACCATGGCTTCAAATGGTCCATAGAGCAAACGAGCGATGACTTGTAGCGGAAGGCACATAGAAAGAAGCAAGGTCCAAGGTACTCAGGGGCATTGCATGTGACATGGAGGCTTGAGCGGAACCCTATCATCTAGTTACATATGACGACATTCTTGTTGACCGTCAAAGGCGAACTGTCATATAGTACCTATCATCACCTTTCCCTTTATGGTACCCTATTGAAAGATCTTCAACTCGGCCCTTCTGTCAATTTTCTATTTTTTCATTCGCGACTTCACGCGATATATTATAGGTCACCACTTTCTGAGAAAAATCTATTCTCTGATAATGACAAAAATTTACACAAGCACAAGCACAATGGTCGTAAGAGCATCCCCATCCATGCAAATGAGGAGGTTTGCAAAGTGAGGGGGACGCCTATATGGCCACTAAATGCAAGAAAAAAAGATTTTTTTAATTAATGACAACTCTCTTTTTTGTTTGTAAATTTTTTATAATATGCAATTTGCTTTGCAATTGATAGTGTCCCACCATTCACTCTCTTTCCTTGCTTAATTGGTTGAGTTTTAAAATATTTTTGTTATATTTAAAAGTGGATATTGGCCCCACCATTTGAAATTACTTTTGAATTGTATTGATGGAGATGGTATGAAAGTGGAAAATTGGATAATACAAAGTTGTTAACATGGCAATAGAGACCACATTTGAAATTGCAAAGACTATTTCATTGATGTGAATGCTCTAAGAGGAGAGACAGAAAAAAAAAGGAGTCATGTTTTGCAAATTTCAAAACCCATGATAAATTAGATCACTTTCAAATACCTGTCGAGTCAAATTTGAAATAATATTGGATAGGACACCTAAAACCTAAAATTTGACATAATATTGGACTCCTAAAACCTAAAAGAATCTAATTACTCTAATAATTCTGAATACCTTCTGGGTAATTGGGTAATTTTGCTTCTAGGGGTATTCAGAATTGAATGTTCATTAGAACTGAAATTTGATTGTATTGAATTCGATTCTCCTATCAACAAGAGAAACACTATTTGATGGGCCCAGCCCGACGAAGTCCTAAGGCCCACACGACGGCCCACGAGGCGACCCACATGGCGGCCCGAACACAGCGGCTAGGGCAGGGGGTCCGGACTCAGGCGGTAAATCAGACGGGCCGAAAAAGGCAGGCCCAGGAAGTGGAGTGAGGCCCAAAGCGACGGCCCAGCTCGGCGCCTCCTAGGGTTACTCGGCGACACTTAGGTTTCCAAGACAGAGCGGACAAAGTGTCAACATCCTACGGGAGCTACAAACGAGTGGCTAGGATTCAGCCTTGGCGACCAAGGCAGGGGTACTATAAATACCCCGTACACCCTATTAACCAGGGGACAACACTTTTACCCAGCGGACAAACGCTCCGCGGTACGTTACTCACTTCCCTCTCCCATTCTTAAAATGATCGCCTCCCCTTTTCCTTGAACTGACTACCCCTCACGTTACTTACGAGGTACAACACTCCCAGAGGACCAACAAGCTTGGACCTCCATTATTGGGCCAGGCGACAAGGCTGGAACAATTGGCGCGCAGGTAGGGGGACGGTCAGGCGACTTTTCAAGGGGAATGGCTTCATCAGCGATGCCACTCTGATGGGCGAGGATGGCGAAAGAGGAGATGGAGTAACACCCGTCAAGTATGTTAACCCAAGTTCTCGAGCAGACCCAAACCTCACAAGAAACATGGAGCGCGGAATTCGAGGACGACTCGGAGTCCCAGAGTACTATTCCGACCGGCGATGCCTATGAGCTGTTGGAGCAGCGATTTCGATCCCTTGAGCAACAGAATGCTGAGCTCACACAGATGTTGAAAACGGTGATCGCTCAGCAATGCTCAAGCTCTCAGGGCCAACACTCAGGACAGGCAATCGCCAAAAAGGGGGGAAAGAAGAGGCAGACGAGTAAATACCTTCTCCTCGTTATGGTAACGGGTGAGATCCATGCGCAAAGAGCGCAGATTCTCCACATCCTCCTTAGCCTCCGATTCTCCTCCTGCATGTGTTTGCATGCAAAGGAAAGATCGGCCGAGCTCGGGCCCCGGCCTGGCAACAAAACAAATAAGGGGTAAGAAGCAGCGAGCAGAGCTAGGAACAGGACAGAGCAAATGACTTCGCATTCCCTAAAAACCTGAAGGAGGCGGGGAAGAAGTCGCCCCATGCAGGTCCGTAATCTCCGAGCCCTCACCAGGAGCGGTCACCCCCTCGTAACACCTCGAGAGAACTCCCCGTGATGTCACTCGCCATCCGGGGCGTTTATGTGGGATGCCACCGGATGAACGACGGCGAAGTAGGGAAGGCGAAAGGGACCCTCACCTTCGCGACCAGCAGGAGCAGGGCGATCAAAGAGGGTGTTAGCTCGCTCTGTCCACGGGCCCCGGGTGGGCGCGGTCGTTGTTGACAGGAGGCGGGCGAGAGTGGTCGCGAGCAGGCTCGGTGGGACGAAGATCAAGCTCCGGAGTTGGCGTAGACCGGGATGCTCCGGACCCGGGGGGGAAAAGGGAAATAGGTTCGTCGGGAAGGTAGGAGTCGTCATATGAGAGACTTTTCCCGTCGGCAGGATGCTCAAGGGCTCCCTCGCAGACGGATTGTCATGCGCCAGAGGCGATTGGCGACGAGAGGCGCGAGGGGGGTTTCAGTCTCAGCATGGCATCCTCCACCTCTATCACTGGTGGAGGCGGCGGCGGTGGATTGCTGGAGCCCTCACCTGCCTTTCCCTCGGCTTGGAAACCCCAGCTTTCTTCTTCCTCTTTGAAGAAAGGAGGCTTTCATCGTCCTCAACCCCCTTCCTCTTCCCCTTAGATTTCTCGAGGGGAAGGTTGGGCAAAGCAGGGGCGACGGGGGCGGCCTCAGACCCGGTGGGACGAGTCTCGGCGACAGGACCACGCGCGGTGGTATAAGGAGGCACCCAGCGAGGCTTACGGCACCTAGGAAAGGTACATCCAAAGATTAGTATAAAAAAGGAGGAAAGAAAAGAAAACACAAAAAAGGCGACAATATAAAGGTTTTTACGTTCCTAAGGGTTTGGCTACGACGACTCAATCACGCAAGATGAACGGCGACAGCTAGGAAGGGAGGAAAACAATCAGCACCGCTAAGAAAATAAAGTATACCTCCTCGTTTTCCCTCCCGCCTGGGCAGTCCGCAGGCCAAAGTGTCGATAGATGAGGCAATCAAGAAGGATCTGGCGACGAAGGAGTATCTCATCAGGAGTAGGATCAAGCTCGGCGTTTGAAAGAACTCCGTCACCAGAAGACCAGGATGAAGGGGCAGCAAAGCCCAATGGCGATCTGTGTCGCTGGGGCGGGAAATAGAAAAACGAATGGTACCATGTAGGGGAGGTTTCGGTGATGAGTAAGTGCCCTTTTGTGTAAGAACACTCGGCGAACGAACTGATGCCATTAGAGGTGTGCTTGGCTAAGAATTAATTGAAACAACCGAAGAGTGGGGGCGATCTTCTTGGTCGCACAGCTGCATTCAAAGGCAGAGGCTGTAGCCCAACCCCGACGTTAAGGCGCCAAGAGAAGCGCCAAAGCACTCAAGCAGGGCGACCGTTGAACGAGGATGGCGGAAGGCGAAGGCCATTGGTGAAGGCCTCGGTCCAGACGTTGTGCCACCCTGGCGGGCAATTGCCAATAGTGGAAAGCGAGAGGCCCCGGCGAATTCCCAGTAGACGGCAGCATGGCGAACGGAAAAAACGGGCGATCTTCTCCACCGACCCTGAAGGAAAGTACCCGGGCCGATGACCGTGCGCTCGTCACAGGTAGCTCTTCCCCACATAGATCGCCAGTTGCCAATGGAGTGGAGCCGGTGACTCTAGTCCGCCCCAGGATCAATCTCGACCCCATGACGGGCCCGCTCGAATCCTTTTTGGTGGGGACCCCAAAAAGGCAGGGCGGGAGATTCATCAAAATTCTCCTCTGCTACGTCGGGAAAATTTGGGGAGACGGGTTTCGGCTGTAGATGGAGGGTTTAAGGGTGCCCCTTCAGGGAATGACTGGAAGAAGAAGGAGAGGACGAAGAGGAAGATGAAGGAGGGGTGAAGAAATCGGTACCGCGGAATAGGAATGACTTTGGTTCTGGGTATCGGAGGCGGGGAATCCATGGTTCAAAGAAAAAAAAACAACAAAAGCAGAAAAAAGAAGGAAAACACACGGCAGGACGGCAATGGGAGTGAGAAAGAGGGGAAGAGTCACGTAAACCCGGTGGGCGTCGGGGGCTCCAGACATTTGAAAAATGGCAGGAAAAAGATAAACGTTTTCGGGTGATCGGAAGAAGGAGAAACGAACGTTTTCCGATCAACGGAGAAGGAGAAGATAGTGGAGGACTCGCCGGAAGGGGGTAAGGAGGCAGTGGGGGCAAGAAGACTGTAAAAATGGGGAGTCAAGTGTCAGAGAATGAGTAAAAAAAGGAGGAAGACGGTAAGAAGGGGGTTTATATAGAGTGCAATGAGCGGGAATGGAACCGCGCGGTGAAGAGGAGTCACACGCGCGGTTTAAAAAGGCGTGTTTGGCGGGAAGGCGAGCCGTCGCGACGTTTCATTGGGGGCACGCGCGGCTGGATGACGTTGAAGGGATAAGGTAATGATGGCTTTCTGGGCAATTACTAAAATACCCTGATTTCCCCACTTCTCCAGCAAGGTAAAGGGAGTAAAAGACCATGATGCCCTGAGCGGTAGAGAGGTGCGTGAAAAACTGGAAAGAAGGGGCGCGATAGAAAGCAGCGACAAAAGAGACAAGGCGATAAGAACCAAGACACCAAAGCGACAAAATGACAAGGCAAAAAGGCGATAGGATAGCAAAAGCGATAAAGCGACACAACACAAGCGATCCGAGTCATGAGTAAGCCCTCAGCCAAGCAAAACTCGCATTTTGGGCTCGGGGGCAATTGACGGGTCCTCTTACGGCGATCACGAGACGAGCGATCCAAGTTATAAGTAAACCCTCAGCCAAGCAAAGCTCGACTAAGGGCTTGGGGGCAATTGATGGGCCCAGCCCGACGAAGTCCTAAGGCCCACACGACGGCCCACGAGGGCCCCCCCCGAACACAGGGTGGGCAGGGGGGGGCCCGGCTCAGGGGTA
>JAVBHU010001094.1:0-11153 GCA_034768395.1 Linum lewisii | reverse complement strand
CACCTTCTTGGATCAGAGAGAAGGCTTGCATTGCTGAAATTACTCCCATAGGTGCGGACTCCCTTTCTGACACCTTGAACACCACCTGGCCAACCTCCACCTGAAGCAACACCTCCTTCTTCTGACAGTCGAGCAAGGCCCCATGCTAGCCAACCAATCCCATGCCGAGAATAACGTCGAATTCATTGAAAGGAAGCACCACCAAATCAGCCAAGAACTCTACACCCCCCCACTAGCACTCTACACCCTCTACACACTCTATCCACCCAACAGAAGCCCCAGAGGAGTTCTGACGCCCCAACTAAACACCCAAACTACTAGCTACGACACCCAAACTACTCAAACATTTTCAGATACAAAGGAATGGGTTGACCCGAATCAAACAAAGCGTAAACGGAAAGATCTAAGATGGAGATCATACCGGTCACCACGTCGTTCGCATTTCTCTGCCGCACCCTTGGTAAGAGCATAAAGCTCCCTTGCTCCCTCCAGCTCCAACAGGTGTGGCATTAGCTCCGTTCCTCGACCAGCACTCGCAGCCCCCCGCCCCATACTGCCTCCAACTTGCTTTTCCATAGCTCCTAGATGGAGCCCTAGGCCCCTGCACCGATCCCACAGACGGTGCTGGTGCAGCACTCCTCCTCGGACAGATGTTACTCCTATGACCCGGCTGTCCACAATGTAGCAGGTCACCGGAGCTGGTCTCAGTAATGACATTCCCAAAATGTGGCTTCTTGCAAATACCACACATCGGCAACCCTCTCGAAGCTCCACTTCCACTAGCCGGTCCCGCCCTACGGCAGGTAGCACTCCTATGAGACGGGGAGGCCACAAGTATAACAAACCATCAACCCCTCTGCGGAGCAGACCGCGCACCTCGAAAGTCGGAGTAAGATGTCTGGGCCCTCTTAGCCGGGTGGCTTATGAGTGACCGAGGAGAAGGCTGAGTCGACGCCTTCCGCCTTCTTCTCTTCCTTCTTCTTGTTCTCCAGCCTTTCCCTTTCCAAAGCCGCTGCCTTAACTGACACAAGGCTCCCCATTCAGCGGTGGTGACTCCCTCTGAATCTCCACTCTCAACCCTTCTTGAACTTGGTAATGAGCTTCCTCTCCCGGTTGGCCCGCTCATCATACCACTTAGAGAGAGAAGTGAACCTCTATGTAATATGCCAGAACGGACTTTCTCCCCTTGCTCCAAACTCATGAACTCCTTGGCTTTCTCCTCACGCCAGAGGTCCGGGCAAAACTGATCACGAAACACCTCCACAAACTCATCCAACTCCATCTCTGGCGGAACCACTCGACTCTGCGGCATCGACTTCCACAGTTCAAAGCATGACCCTTAAACAGGAAGGCCATTGCTTGCACCTTAAGCTCCTCATCAAGTCCCATCTGCAGGAACTTGTACTCACACTCCTGAAGCCACTGCTCCGCCACCTCAGGATCGGTACTCACCGCTAAACTCCCCAAAGTTCCATCCCTTCAACAGACCTCGGTTGGAACCTAGGAGTCCTCCTCCAAAAACCCGAGTTCCCGGTGGACCTACTTCCCATTGCTTGACTGGATTCACTACAGGAGGACATTAAACATTTCAGTTGGACCGCTCAAGAAACTTCAGACATCGCAATTCATCACTTGATTTCAAAACATCCCCCCATTTAAAACAGTTTGACAAAAACCCTTGGAATGTCGGTCCCATACCGATGTCTCATCCTCCCCCAACGAGGTTAATTACTCCCCAAGGAGAGAAGATATTCAACCGGTACAAGCAGCGACAAACCAGGCTCTGATACCATTTGTAACAACCGTCCCGAATCAACTCGGTGAAGCCCGAGGTTGAACCGGTATCGAGTATTACCCAGTGAAAAACGACAGTGAATAACAATCAAATCCAAGCTCAAAATAAGAGTATAAATGGAGGCCTCCATCAACCAGGAAAAACATAAACTGTTTACAACTCCAAATCCATCATAAAACCCATAAAATCCAACATAATCTGAAAAGATACATAAATCCAAGTAAAACCCCAAAGTGTCCCAAGTCAACTGAAATATATAAATAGGTCAACTCAAGTAGGCACCGGCTTCACCTCATAGCTTCAGCCCAGCTCTTCTCGGAACCACCTCAACTCTGATCCACACCCTCCTTCTCACCACGAGATCCTGAAAGGGAGAAAGGGATCATTTCCTATTGAAATTGAGTGAACCCACTGGGCCTACCTACACGTTGTCCTACTCTATGGAGCGATTCCAACTCCGCACAAGACATTACAACAATGGAAACCATACCAAACCCCCTTTCCATATTTTAAATTCCCTAGAAGCAGTCTAGGTGATCACGTTGGTCAGTTCTCGTTCCAAGCACATTTCATAAGATGAATCAACCGAAGTAGTACATCAATCCACAGCACACACAGCATCATCACATCACATCCTCAATCAAGTCACAACCACAACCACAAGCTCACGAACATACACTTCATTTATTAGGTGAGTTATTTAGGCGCCAAGGAGTTATCCACACCACCACGCCGGCCATCACACAACCGACGCATCCACTAGGGATCCTTCCACGAAGGAGAACGACATCCGACGCATCCTCAAGGGATCCTTCCACTAAGGAGAACGACAACCATCCTTGATACCCAACCAAGGGATTCACCCAGTGAATCAGACTCAAACCATCGGTATTTCGTGGTGGGGCAGTGTGGGCTCCTTCAGGTTTCTACTTTGACATTCAAATACCAACCACCACAAATCCAACTCATCACAGCTCATTCTCACAAGGCACAATTCACATCATCCATGTTCATATCACAGTGCACGGTTCCCAGTACATCCCTGGGTTCCACGCTCCAGCCACGACCACAACACACACTTACAATCAACCAAAGGGTAACCGGCTAGCTCACGGCCACCCCACCTGCAAGTACAGGGGAGGCCATGCCATGAGTCTAGGGGTCACCCACCTGTTCCTCTTATTCAGAGCGACCCCACATTGGCAGGGCAACTCTCCTGCATCCACAACCAACAATTCAGTATCATAGCACCGCACTCATTTCCCACCACATCCTAATTCTCTTCCTAAGTCAATCCATTACCTTAATTCACTTCAGTTCCAACCAATCCCAAATCATATCAATCAACAAACAACAATCAATCACGCAATCAACAATAGCAATCAAGCACATTCACAGAACAGTTTATCCCCTTTTACGCTCATAACTTTCATGCATAACCTAGGTTTTGTTCTAAGTCCAATTGAAACTCCTCACGCTGTTCCTTACTACTTACACAACGCTAGGCCTCACCTGGAATAGAAGACGAGGCTCTAATCTCTTCTAGTTCCCCAGAAACTCGAACTCCAACTCCAAACTCGTAGCTCTACCCTTCCTTACTGCTCACGACCTACACCCAGAACCCAAAATCGAGGTTAGCGATCTTTCTTCTCCTCGTCGCTACGATCCATAGCAACAAACGGAACTCAATCCGACCTCTATAGCTCCGGAATCACCCTTCGAAGGTTGCTTGAAGTTGGTTCGTCAATGGATTTTCGGGGAGAGGAAGGATAAAGACGAAAGTACGGATTACTGTGCAATTTCCGTCCTTTTATGCACAAAATGTGCGCCTGGCATGTCAAATGTGCGCCGGCGCACATTGACCCCTAAATGGCGCACATTTTGAATATTCTGCCGAAAGTTTGCTGATTTAATTGAAAAGTGCGCCTGACACTTCCAAATGTGCGCCTGCGCACATTAGGGCCCGAATGAGCACTTTTGGTACTGTTCACAGTTCCCCTCTTTTGCAACTTCGACCCGGCACACACCCAAACGTTCCCGAACCTCAAGAGACCCTCTTAAGTACCGTTTTCCGGCACTCTAGTCACCCAAACTTGAGTTCTAACCCGTTCGGCGTTGGGGGGGATGTTACAAAGACCATGGAAATCTACGCAAATCTGACGGGTCAAAACTATCAACAATCAAAAGTCGGCCATCATGTTCAGCAGACACACTCCCCAACACCTCAAGGACAAGATCTCGAAAGGCCTAGGTTTTCAGATGAACCACACTTTTGGAAAGTACCTCGGTGTACCTTCGGATGGGGAGGGCCTAAAAAGGAGGTTTTTAGATTCTTATTAACGAGGATGGAGACCATTGTGCAGTCTTGGAAGAGTCAATGTCTGTCGCATGGAGGCAAAGAGGACACTCCTCAAGGCAGTCTACCAAAGTATCCCTGCCTACATCATGTCATGTTTTTTACTGCCAAAAGACTTGACAAATAAGATGGATTCCGCTTACGTGCTTTCTTTTGGGGAGGATCGATAGAAAAGAAACGATTCATTGGACAAAAGGATGATTCTAACAAAACCAAAGAGTGAAGGGGACTGGGGTTTAAAAATTTTCATACCTTCAACATGGCCCTTCTAGCTAAACAAGGATGGCGACTGATCCAGGAGAAGAACCAACTCTGGGTGAGATTACTAAAAGGCATGTACTTCAAGAATACTGACTTCCTAAATGCCCCTAAAGGGAAATCCCCGTCTTGGATTTTGGGCTAGCTTGTGTGAATCTCGCACGATCCTAAAGAAAGGGCAAGGAAAAATCTTGTTAATGGGGAGTTGTCAAGTAGGAACGAACCCTTGGATCCCAACATAGAGAACTTCAACTCTCTTCCTCGATCCCTAACCAAACTATGGCTAGTGAGTGGATGACAGAAACCAAGGATGCATGGAACAATGAAATCATTTCCTCCTCCTGTTCATCAGAGGAAGTCGCAGAAATTATGAAGATCCCGATTGGCCCACCCCTGAACCAAGATCAGTGGGTCTGGCATTTTGATAAGAGAGGCAAGTTCTCCGTAAGATAGCCTATCATACCCTCAGATCATCAGAGGATGGAGCCTATGTGGACACCTTGGACACTTGGACACAGGAGTTTGGAAATGGACGTGGCGCATCCATTCCCCCCCAAATTCTCTTCTTCTTGTGTGGCGAGTGGCGCGTAACGCTATTGCAACAAACTTGAATCTTTCCAAGAGGAGATGTGCACCTTCGCCAATTTGCCCCAGTTTGCCTCCAATACGAGGAATCTGTTATTCATTGCTTATTTCATGCGAAATTGCTGCTGATGTATGGGTTAGGACTTTACCCAGACCTAGTCAAACCTGTCGAGAGGGGGAATAACATCCTAGTATGGCTCTACTCAGCAAGTAATGGAACACAGCCAGTGGATGAGAGGAGATGCATAGCTACTCTATGGTGCATTTGGCGAGCTCGAAACGATAAGATATTTCGCAATGTTAGGCCAAAAACAGATACTATTTTTTTACTGGCGAATAGATTGTTTGAGGAGTGGACCCGGACTTATCAGTTACTCACCTATCAAATACTCCTAATCCCCCTTCCATACCTTGCACGGTACCTAGACCACCGCCTCAAGAACCGGATTCAACAAGTTATTGCTTGTGACGGCTCTTTCGATCAGACTTTGTCTGCGGCGGGATATGGGGTTATCATTATTAATGCCCATGGACAGGTGACCGATGGAAGGGCGGGGAAGCTAGCATGTTCATCTGCATTGGTGGCTGAAGCTAAGGCTCTCCTGGTAGCCTTGAGGTTAGCGGCGAGCTCGAATTTGAGAACAAAAGTCAAATCCGATTGCCTTGTTCTAGTTGATGCTCTTCGGAAAGACCGATCGATGTGGCCATGGGAATGCTACGCATGACTTCTCATAATGGAAAATATTCTCCTTGCACACGATCGGATCTCCTTAGCATTTACGCCAAGAAGGATGAACAAGGCGACAGATTGGGCGGCAAATGCAGGTCGCATGGACAACCTCAAACAACTGGCCATTCACTTCACATATTTGTAACTTGTTGTAAGAGACTTCCCCCTTTGTGGATGAATAATATTATCGGATTTTCAGTCAAAAAAAAAAATTCCAGATTTGACAATTGACCAGTCAAATTGTATTTAATGTCATAAAAATGGTTCATTAATGACATACCGCCTCCTGTTTCAACTATTTCAAATAAAAGGAATCCAATTAATAAATTAAGTCAACTTTGTTTCCTTTTATTTTTTTGGCCGTTTTAAACACAAAAAATGGCTAATAAGCAATTCAGTACCTTCGTTTGGGATATTAACAAATCAGTACCCATCGTTTAGAAAATACCCTGCGAGTGTCTTTCGTATGAAAATCTAACACGACCATCCGAAATGGTGATTTCATCTAATTTTGCCATTATATTACCATATCACACGTCCTATTTGGATTAAAACGAGACGTGGGATATATCACCTAAATTAATCCCCTCATCAATTTTCACCTCTCTCTTTCTCAATCTGCCGTTAAATTCGGAATTCAGAATCGAGCTGGATTGTGTTTGGTGTAGGAAAGAATCCTCAAACTGTGACGAAGACACGGCTGAGGCAAGTTAAACATCACATAGCTGAAGAATCCTTACCTTGTTGGTTCATTGCTGACCGAGCTTAGTAATTTGACGAATCCTGATCGCTTGATCGGTTGAGCAAGCCGGAGAATCTGGATCGAACCAACTAATAAACGAACTAAGAGAAGGAAAACAAAGTGGAGGGGTTTTAATTTTCAATTGATGGACTAGGCCCAATGACGTGAATATACACTACACGTAACCATTTTAATCCTAATAGGACGACGTGATGTGGCAATTTTAACGGCAAAATTTAGACAAAATTGTCATTTCGGATGAATGTGTTAAACTTTCATTACAAATGACACTTATAAGTTATTTTTCAAACGGTGAGTACTAATTTGTTAATACCCCGAAGGTAAGGTAGTAAAATAGCTTATTACCCACAAAAACTTCTTATATATAATCCATCATATTCAATACACCACAAACATTAGCACATAAACAAGTATTCATATGGCAACCATAACATCACAACTTACCCTTCTAGCAACACTTATACTTCTCTCCACACCTCCAGCTCGTCCGTCCGATCACATTAAACTTTAATTTCGCGAACCCTCGTCGTCATTGCCAGACGGCGGCGGTCTTTTACCCTACCACCGCGTCCACGTCAGCAACCACCTTGGGACGAACAGCTCCATGATGATCCACTGTAAGTCCAAAGACGACGACTTGGGAACCCACTACATCGACGACGGGAAGGAGTACACGTGGCAGTTCAGGCCGAAGGTGGCAATTCGACATCACGCAGTTCTCGTGCCCGTGGCTCCCGTGAGAGTGGCACGTCATGTACAATTCGACGCTTACGTAAACAATAAGTTTAAGATCATTGAGATTAAGAATAACGTTTACTGGAAGGTTAAATCTGACGGCGTTTAACATTAGTGACCCGTCTGCTGGGATGGATTATTTGAGGTTTAAATGGGCTTCTGGTGCAAATTTTTGCTTAACTAGCTAATTATCAATTAATTAGCTACCATGTATGGTAATAAGTTATGAATTTCTTTTGGAAAAAGTTAATGATGATGTATTATGTATGTGGTAATAAATTTTTTTTTTTTTTTTAAGAGGATAATCAATATCTTAATCTCAATGATGAAGGTCATGCATTTACAAAGTAATGCAGGTCCTAACCAACTCGGAGAGACATCCCCCTCGACAGGTGATGTGAAAGAAAGAGACTGCCTAGCTAACACGTGAGCCGCCTCATTTCTGTTTCTGTGGTAATAAAAAATTGAGCCGCCTATTTAGTGACATGCATGAATGCTACGTGTTTTTTCTATGGGTGTCGTCGATAGTCCTTATTATTCTTTGACTAAATCTTAGTTAATTTCTCTGAGTTGGAAATCAAGAAGCAATCTTTTATGTTGGTGATTAAAATCAAAACCCAGAAAAAATGACAACAATAGGTACAGAAGAAGGTGGAAAAGAGGCGGAGAGAGAAGTGGAAAAATGATTGGATTATGTTTTTTGTAGGATTTCCAAGGTTTTGGGTCATTACATAATAGCACATTTTCACTAAATTAAATAGTCTAAACTTTTGAATACTATAGATCGGACTCGGGTCGGGTTTTGTCTGGGCTTTACCCAGAAAACATAAAGTCTGGTTGAAGCTCTTTTACATGACCTGGATCCGACTTGTTATTATTTTGACCAGGTTTCGGGTTATACAAGGTTGGTTTGAATGGTCCGAATGAGCAAAGCCTAGGAGGGCCGAGTGTGTCTCCAACCCCTAGTATAATAACAATCTGAATTGTAATTTATTTTGTTTGATCCGGACACATTAATCACAGTTTTAAAGCGGTTTAAACTAAAAAATCACAAAAAAAAAACTGTTTCACCATTCAATTTTCACTAGGTAAAGTTTTTCATGAATTAAAAGAGAATAAATAATTAAGAATTGCTTGCTATGTCTGCCAAGACATAACAGAGAAAGTGATGGTCTCAAGCCCCAAGACTAGCAGGTCTAGCCAATGTAAGGTACGAAGTGCCACAAGCCCAACCGAAGCCCAGTTGCGGCCCAACAGCGCCAAGTCACGAGACCACCTAGGGTTTACCTCTCAAGCGATCTCAACTCTGCGCCAGCCAACGACTGAGATCATCTTACAGGCGGAACACAAAAAACAAAGTGATCGAAATAGGAGGAGGTAAAAAAATTATTTATAATTTTAGGACTATTTGTTAATTTGAAAAAGCTGAAAGTAGCATATTCCCTTTTTCAAAATTGGGGAAATGGTACTTTGCCCCCCTCTACTTTGCCAAGTTAACAAACAACCCCCCATACTATGAAATGATCAATTTACCCCTCCTATTATGCCAACCTAACAAAACAGCCCCCCATACTAAGAAATGATCAATTTACCCTCCTATTATGCCAACCTAAAAAACCCAGCCCCTTCCATCCAAAATTCCTTGAAGTGATGACTCACCAGTACGGACTCATCCACAATTAATGACAGTATATTGCCACATCATCGACTTTCATCCATATTTGTTAGTGACTCAACTAAATTAAAAATTTTAAAACAAAATAAAAACAGTAATTTTAAATTTATAAATTAAAAAATATATATTTAGTTTTTATTTTTTGGATTTTTATTTTTAAAAATTTTCAGTTAAATTTAATAAATATTTTTTATTTAAAAAGTTTAAAAGTTATTTTTAGAAAAAATTGTATATTTATTTTAGATATTTTTTAATATTAAAATCCACAAAGGAAACTTTTAAAAAATTATGTTTTATATTTTATTTATGAATTAAATTTAATTTTTTTATGATTTTTATTTTTCTCTTTTTAGTTTAGTTGAGATGGATGAAAGTCGATGACGTGGAAATTTATTGTCATTACTTGTGGATGAGTCATATTGGTGAGTCATCAAATAACGAAAATTTGGATGGAAATTTGGATGGAAGGGGCTGTTTGTTAGGTTGGCATAGTAGGAGAGGGTAAATTGATCATTTCATAGTATGAAGGCTGTTTGTTAACTTGGCAAAGTAGAAGGGGGCAAAAACTACCATTTTCCCTTCAAAATTTTCATACTATCATTTGACTGGAGCAAAAGTTATTAATTAATGAACTAGCACGTAGTTATTGAGTATTAAAAGAAGGAAATCCAAAAATTAAACCAACTTGATTTTCTTTTAATGTGTGGCGATTTGAAAAATAAAACATTTTTTAACTATAAATATCATCTCATTCATTCACCTTCTTCACCACAAAATAACTCAACTCAACCATTTAACAATGGCATCAACATCACAAACATCACAACTCACATCCTTGTTCTACAAATACTCATACTGTTACTAGTACTCTCGCCAGCTCCGACAATACAAAAAACACACGGTATGTGACCAACGAACTTGGAGCTAAGGAGTCGTTGATAGTCCACTGCCAGTCCAAAGACGACGACCTAGGAATCCACCACCTTAGCGATGGGGCCACGTTCACGTGGAAATTCACACCAGCTTTCTTGCCCTTTACAACCGAGTTCTGGTGCTATGTGGCTCCGGTTCACACTGCGGTTCATGTACACTTCACTGCATACATAGATGACAAAGAACCTATCTTTTTGGGTGAGCAGATTTACTGGTGGTCAAACGTGAAGGCGTGTGCATCAAGCACAACGACACAGGGAGATTTCTGTAGAGTATAAATGGTCTCCTGGCCGAATTAATTAATTAATTAATTAGAACGTGGTAATAAATTGAATGATTATGTAATAGGGTTTAGTATATATGGCTCTTAATTTTAGCCAAAAGGTTCAGATTAAGAGTTTGTGGATCATATGCTCAGATGGTTTATTCGAATCGGATTTCAGGCTGGGTGTCGATCATGGTTCACTCTTGCATTTCATCTTATAGGAGAAATCTTCTTTATCTTGGTTGGAGAAAGAATGCCAAGTTGCTTCTTTAAATGATTGGTCATTCCCTCCATTGTGCTTGACTAGTACTAGTTGACGGACCTTGCTTGATGCGTAAAAATGAATGGGTTAAAAACCCAACCTGCATATTACAAAATTTCCCTAGAGTTTCATTAGTTCGGCCCAGGAGACCAATTATACATTACAAAATCTTCCCAGTGTCGTTGTGCTTGATGGACCACCAGTAAACGTGGTCATCCAAAAAGATAGGTTCTTTGTCATCTACGTAAGTAGTGAAAGTATACAATGGAGAAGAATTTCCGAATAGATGGTCATCTTACTCCGGCAGAGACTAATCCTCTTGCTCAAATCGAACCCTAGCCAATATCCTTAACTTCCTTCCCGCCCAGTCGTGCTTCGAAAACCTCCAAAAATACTCTCCAATGGGTGCTGGCTCGTCTAAAATATGCCCCTGTCTAATTATGCCATAAAAACTCTTAGTTGAAATAGGTAATTTTTCCCATCTGACGAGCTTATGCGTACTACAAAAACATTGTATTTAGCGTCGGTCAGAAGCACATTTTAGCGTCGGTCGATGAAACGACGCCAAACTAAACAACGCTAATGTACTGACCGACGCTACGATTTTATGGCCCCCCCCACTGAACTGACTGGGTGAGATAAAGTTTTAGCGTCGATCAGCTAACCAACCGACACTAAGATTTTCTGGGCCCACCCACTAACCGACTGGGGGGGGCAATTAATTTAGCATCGGTCAGCTGCACAAACGACCGCGCTAAGATTTTCTGGCCCTCCCACTGAACTGACTGGGGGATAC
>JAVBHU010001093.1:0-11171 GCA_034768395.1 Linum lewisii | reverse complement strand
AGTGACAAGGAGCACGTGGGATAAAAACGGGGGTCGATCGGAGCTGGACGGAGGAGTACGGCCGATGCAAGATTGGAGAAAAATGCACTTTAAGCTGAAGGAATTTTCGGCGAGAACCTAGAGTTCTCGGACCGAAAATTCTAAGCAGAGAGAAGACCTTTGTTCATTGAAGATGTTTTCGCCGAAAACATTCAAAGTTTTCGCCGAAAACTTTAGAAGAGATGTCACCCGGTCATGAGTTTTCAAGATGATTTTCGGCGAAAATATTGCATCATTTTCGCCGAAAACTTTAGAAGAAATGTGCAGCCGGTCGTTCAAGGATATTTTCGGCGAAAATGTTACAACATTTTCGCCGAATACTCAAGGCTAATCCGGCGTGCTTTTTAAAGGGAGGCGGCAGACGAAATTGAGGGAGGGACATTAATTCTAATTTTTACAACACCATCCCCGACTCTTTCCTGTCCCTTTTCTCTCAATTTCCTCCTCATCAACTAATCCTTCACAAACCTAGAGCAAGGTGCAAAATGGAGTAAGGAGCTTGGATTGAAGCCCACAACCTTGGGGAGAGGAGCTTGCAAGAAGAGGATTGTCATGGAACTCTTGGTGACCATCTCTCTTTCTTTTCTTGTTACCCTTGGCCATGTGTGGCTGATTTCCTAGGTTTTCTTGGATTGATAGATGGTTGTGCTAGGATAGAGGTTAATTGTATAAACTTGCCATGATTGATCTTGGATTGTAAGAAGATGGTCTCTATGACTTGTTGTTAATTCCATTGATGGCTATGGCTTGATTGGTCTATTATTTGTAATGTAATGCATGAGAGTGCTTGGATTACATGGATTGTAGGTCTAGGGATTGAAGGGAGTGTGTTCTAAGAGATTAGATCATCTCAATTCAACCTAGTTGCATGATTTCTCACTTGTGCATTTTATCGAACACTTGGGTGCATTAGGTTTTTCATTCATTGAACTTTGATTAGTCTTTTGATGATTCTCTTAGTGTTGGGACATTGACATGAGAGTGTGGTGTCTAGCCTAGTGGTCATAGAGTCATAGGAGAGGGTTTTGTAGCTTGGCATTTCATCAAACACCTTTAATGCATCCTTAGTCACTTAGCTTGAGCGCGAGAGCCTAGGTTGAGTGGTTATAGGATAGGGATTTGGTGCGACGAGAGTGCATTGAGTCTATAGAAGGGATTTGCGTGGTCATTCGATTGCATCCTCGATCAGGGTTTGGCTTGTTTGTGCATTTATCCCTCTTGAGCATGATGAAGCTATCTTTCCAATTTAACCTCATTTACCTTTGATTTGCACCCTTTTGTTTGCTTGTTTGTTTAGTTTCTTTTATGTTTTTATTTTCTTTCTAAACTAAAACCAATTTTAAATGAATAGACCGTTCATGAACCGTGTCAGTACAAGCTTTTGAGAGAGCCCTCGTGGAATACGACCTTGATAGTTGTGAGTGTAAAATCTCGCACGTCAAGTTTTTGGCGCCGTTGCCGAGGACTTTCTCAATCCTTTGAAAGCATTTAGTAGCTCTTGAAAATGGGTGAAGGAAAGTGAGCGTCCTCGAGAGGAGTTTGTAGCTATAGGAACCTCCTCCACCTCTTTCCACACTTGAGGAAGCTTTGAAGATTGCGGAAGATAATGCGAACCAACTCAATCGTTTAGCTCAAGGCGTGACACTCATCAAGGAAGCTCTAGAGGAGGAACAAACACTGTCCATCTCCCCCCCAATTGAGGAGATGTTGCAAATTGCTGAAGATAATGCGGCTCGGTTGGATCGTTCAACGCAAAGTATGAAGCTATCTCCGACATCCTTGAAACGGAAGTGCTTAGCATGAAAGAAGAAGAAGGTGAGTCTCCCAAGAAGAGTTCATGATCCATGAGAAACCTCTTCCACCCCCTTTCATGCTAGAGATTTTACGAATGGCGGAGGATAATGCAAACTGATTTAAACCGCCTATCCCAAAGCATAGAGCTCGTCACGAAGATTCTTGAGAATGAACGACATCCCAATCATGTGGAGTATGTTTATGATGATGGAAGATGACACTTGTGAATCCGAGGAGCTTGACACGGAAGAAGAGTTGGTAATGGAGGAGATTGAGGAACATGTTCTTCCCATGGAGACGCCATATGACAATGATGTGGGATAGAAGAATCAAGGAGACTTGAGGATGATGACCTTTAGAGGAGGTGAGAGATGTTTTGAAGATTCTTCAAGAAGAGGTGGCACCGAGGGTGGAGCACGAAAGTGAACAACACCACCCTATTGAGGTCCCACCAAAGGTTGTGAGTACTCTTCGATCTTCTTGCTTGATCATGAAGTACTTGTGTCAAGAGACGGACACAAGCTTCATAACCTCCCCTAAGGTAACTATGGAAGTGGAGCCACCTCTACTTGAACGGAAGACTCTTGAGTGGTATCACCAACGTGGAGACGACGGAGCTCGATGGTACTCCATTCCATACATTCTTCCTCAAACTCCTAAACTCAATGGTAGAAGGCCATGTCAAGGTAACAATTGGAACTCAAGCTTAGCTCATTGGTCATTCTACCATTTGCTTCTATCGCTACTTGGAGCTCAACTCTCATCATGGAAGAAGCTACTTGACTGAAGGAGGTGCTAAGTTGGACACCATAACGCAGGTATCGTCGAGCTTAAGACGGTAACCAAGCGCTTCTTGGGAGGCACCCATGTTATCTTTACTTTTTCGCTTTTAATTCTTGTTTGAGGTTTTTGTGTTGTTTTAGCTTTTTGAATAAGGTTTGACAAGCATTTTGGATCACTCTTCACCAAGGATCATCGTGGAACTCTTTCACCTCTATTACCTCCTATGCTCCTCTCTACCAACGCGGTAACTTCGTTCCACCTTACCCTCTCTCTCTTGATCATTGAGGACAATGCTCATGTTAGTCGTAGGGGAGTTTGAGGTTTGGTGTGATTATTTGTGGTAGAGATATAATCCTATGCTTTGCTTGATTTGCATGATCTTAATTGTTTCCAAATTCCTCTATTGTAGAATCGTTCGGTTCTTGACTTTTGGTGTTTAATTGACTTCAAGATTTCATAATGACGTTTAGACTGTTCCACTTAGAACCTATAACCAGCATGTTAGCACTAATATCAAATGAGTATACGCCAGAACAGAGATTTTATCACTCTTGTGTGTTGGTTGATTGGTTTGATACGTGTTTTTGTACCACTCGATAACACGGCCTAAGAAGGCACCCTATTCCATGCTTTTCATCCTTTTTGATCCTTCGTGATTGTGGCTTGAGATTAGACGGAATCCAATTCGAAATCTTGTGTGGAAGTTGTAAGGGGCTAAGGATCAAGTGGCTAAATTGTGAAGAAAAGAAAAAAAAAGCTCAAAAGAAAAGCTAGGCAAGCTCGGCACCTAAGTGAAGTGTCGGGTTGAGCACTAGCAAAAGGGCAAAGGCTGTGAGCTAGGCAGGTTCAACACCTAAGTGAAGTGTTGAATCGAGCACTAGTATGCAGTAAGAAAAAAGAAAAAAAAAGAAGGGAAAAAAATGGAAATGAAAAGAAAAGAAAAGAAAGAAAAAGAGTTCTCAAATGTAGCCATTGATCCTAGCCAGAGTTTGTAAAGTGTGGATCTAGAAGCGAATGAAGTCGAGTTGATAACCACATCATAATCACTCACCACTTTCAAATTCATTTTCCCGAGTTCAAGTCCTTTTAATTAGAGTTGGTGTTGTCGTGGTCGGTTTTTGCTGTGTCCCAATCAACCACTACTTGTAGTGTGCAGAAAATAGTGAGGTTTAGATTTGTTTGGTTGATGTTCTTGCATGTGTAGGTTGAGTTTGTTCGTGGAATAGTTTAAGCCGAATTGTTATTGCTTGAATTTCAATGGAACCGATCTTGTCATTTGTGAACTTGGATGTTTTCTAGTTCATTTGCTTGAGGACAAGCAAAGCTTAGTCGTAGGGGAATTTGATGTGACTTTATTTGGTGCATTTTAAGCCTTCGCTTAGCCTATGAAATGCCCGTGTTTGATCCTTAAATGCCATGCTTAATATGCTTTTATCGAAGTTTGTGCTAAGTGTGCTTTTGTTGTCCGGTTGCCACTTTGAGGCCAATTCTATGTCTATTAGAGTTGTTTTCTTGGCATTTTCAGGTCTTGGCATTAAAGTACCGGTGACAAGGAGCACGTGGGATCAAACGGGAGGTCGATCGGAGCTAGGACGGAGGAGATACGGCCGATGCAAGATTGGAGAAAATGCACTTTAAGCTGAAGGAATTTTCGGCGAGAACCTAGAGTTCTCGAAACGAAAATTCTAAGCAGAGAGAAGGCCTTTGTTCATTTAAGAAGTTTTCGGCGAAAACATTCAAAGTTTTCGCCGAAAACTTTAGAAGAGATGTCAGCCGGTCATGAGTTTTCAAGATGATTTTCGGCAAAAATATTGCATCATTTCGCCGAAAACTTTAGAAGAGATGTCAGCCGGTCATGAGTTTTCAAGATGATTTTCGGCAAAAATATTGCATCATTTTCGCCGAAAACTTTAGAAGAAATGTGCAGCCGGTCGTTCAAGGATATTTTCGGCGAAAATGTTACAAACATTTTCGCCGAATACTCAAGGCACTACAAAAAAGAAGGCCTTTAGCGTCGCTCGGAGGGGAAGTATTTAGCGTCGGTCAGTGAGGAACCGACGCTAAACCCTTGACTCGCGTTTGACCAAGGGTTTTTAGCGTCGGTCGCTTATCGACCGACGCTAAAACATGTCGACAACCGACGCTGAATATGCTTTTCGGTCGGAAACGAAGCCAACCAGCTTTAGCGTCGGTTACCGACATGTTTTAGCGTCGGTTACCGACCGACGCTAAAACAGCCGCCACCCTAACCTAATCTCATCTCTCTCAGCCTTCTTCTTCCTCCTTCAACCTTCTTCTTCCTCTTCCATTTTCTTCCTTCTTCCTCCTCCAACCTTCTTCTTCCTCCTCCATTTTCTTCCTTCTTCCTCCTCCATTTTCTTCCTTCCTCTTCCATTTTTCTGACCTTCATTCTTCTTCTCCTCCTCCAGCCTTCTTCTTCCTCTTCCCTTTTTTTGACCAGCCTTCCTCTTCTTCCTTTTTTCTTCTTCCTCTTCCTCTACTTCCTTTCTAGATCTCCAGATCCACCTTTTTCCCTCTTTTCCTCTTCCTCTTCTTCCTCTTCCTCTTCTTCCTCTTCCTCTACTTCCTTTTCTAGATCTCCAGATCCACCTTCTTCCTCTTCTTCCTCTTCCCTCCTTCTTCCTCTTCCTCTTCTTCCTCTTCTTCTCCTCTTTCCTTCATGCTGCCATCGCCACCACCGCGCCGCCATCGTCGCCGCCATCGTTGCCACCGCCATCGCCGCCATCATCGCCGCTGCATAATATGACAATAATTAAATTGAATAAAAGCACCAAAAAATATGACATAATAAATTTAAGTGACCAAAATGATGACCTATAAATTAATGACCAAGATGCATAATGCAAATGGAGTGACCAAATCTGAAAACAAAAAAAAATTGGGTTTGGTCAGCGATTCATTTCGTGAGCTCAAAATTAGCGTCGGTCGGTGGTTTAAAATTAGCGTCGGTCGTGGAAAGAACCGACGCTAAAATTTAGCGTCGCTACATTTAGCGTCGCTTGTTGTAAGCGACGCTAAATATTTTAGCGTCGGTCGATGACCGACGCTATAGCGCGTTTCGACCGACGTTTAAACTCTCGTTTTTTTGTGTGAGGCTAATCCGGCGTGCTATTTAAGGAGGCGGCAGACGAAAATTGAGGGAGGACATTAATTCAAAATTTTTACAACACCATCGCCGACTCTTTCCTCTCCCTTTTCTCTCAATTTCCTCCTCATCAACTAATCCTTCACAAACCTAGAGCAAGGTGCAAATTGGAGAAAGGGAGCTTGGATTGAAGCCCACAACCTTGGGGAGAGGAGCTTGCAAGAAAGGATTGCCATGGAACTTTTGGGTGACCATCTCTCTTTCTTTCTCTTGTGTACCCTTGGCCATGTGTGGCGGGATTTCCTAGGTTTTCTTGGATTGATAGAGGGTTGTGCTAGGATAGGGGTTTAAATTTTGTATAAACTTGCCATGATTGATCTTGGATTGTAAGAAGATGGTCTCTATGACTTGTTGTTAATTCCATTGATGGCTATGGCTTGATTGGTCTATTATTTGTAATGTAATGCATGAGAGTGTTTGGATTACATGGATTGTAGGTCTAGGGATTGAAGGGAGTGTGTTCTAAGAGATTAGATCATCTCAATTCAGCTATAGTTGCATGATTTCTCACTTGTGCATTTTATCGAACACTTGGCGTGCATTAGGTTTTTCATTCAATTGAACTTTGATTAGTCTTTTGATGATTCTCTTAGTGTTGGGACATTGACATGAGAGTGTGGTGTCTAGCCTAGTGGTCATAGAGTCATAGGAGAGGTTTTGTAGCTTGGCATTTCATCAAACACCTTTAATGCATCCTTAGTCACTTAGCTTGAGCGCGAGAGCCTAGGTTGAGTGGTTATAGGATAGGGATTTGGTGCGACGAGAGTGCATTGAGTCTATAGAAGGGATTTGCGTGGTCATTCGATTGCATCCTCGATCATGTTTGGCTTGTTTGTGCATTTATACCTCTTGAGCATGATGAAGCTATCTTTCCAAGTTTAACCTCCTTTACCTTTGATTTGCACCCTTTTGATTTGCTTGTTTGTTTAGTTTCTTTATGTTTTTATTTCCTTTCTAAACTAAAACCAATTTTAAATGAATAGACCGTTCATGAACCGTGTGAGTACAAGCTTTTGAGAGAGCCCTCGTGGATATACGACCTTGATAGTTGTGAGTGTAAAATCTCGCACGTCAGTGATGTAAAGTAAGGAAGGGGTGAGGTTGTGATAGTGTAAAAGTGAGGAGGGATGAGGTTTGTGGTAGTGTAAAAGTGAAGGTTGTGGTAAGATGGAGTGTAATAAGTTTAGGGAGATGGAATGTGTAATAATGTAACGTATGAACTATTTTCTCTTCTCTTCTTTCTTTCCCTTTTTTTATCTGTTTCTCCTGCCTGCCCCTTTCTTGTGGCTCCCAAAGCTCCATTTTATAGAAATTCAACACACTTTTCCCCACTTGGCCATGACCATTAAAAAATTCAAACGACAGTGAATGGAAGAGGGCTTCAGATTTGCCCAAATGGGTCCTTAGATTGGGTTTGAATGGGTTTGGTTGAATATGCCAATAAATTATTAAAAATAGGACAAACTTGGGCTAAACTGCTTGTTTGACGAAAATGGAATCGGGCCGAATTGACGGAGTATACACAGTCGGGCTGAGTCCAAAAAGTCATATTTTCGTTATTGAGTTCAACCCACCCCCTAGAACACAGTAATGGGCTTTAAGCCCAAAGCTCGATCCTATTTTTCCCTTGGAGCCTACAAGCCCTAATTTCAATATCCGCATGCGCTTAGAGACAGGAATTATAGTTCTTTGGATACCAATTCATAAAAGATGGTTTTTGTCCTTAAGCTTCCATTTTGAAAATACGGATTTTAAGATGGCGTGCCCGGCTAACTACCGGATTTTCAGAACGACTTTAGACTCACTAAGAAAGGAACGAGGACCCGGAAAAAATACGGTTACCACAGTATGTAGATACAATATTATTTTTATTAATAATATTTAACATAAACATACCATGGTTATAATAACCAAATCCGACAAATACCCCGGATTTGGATAAGATATACCTATCAGAATCATAAACTTGTCTATACCCAAGTTTATTCAATACACTACCAGAAACTAAGTTTTTCCTCATTTGAGGTACATGTATTACATTCTTAAGAACTAGAGCATTCCCTGATGTGAATTCTAATTCCACTGTTCCTCGGCCTATGATGGGTGCGGTTGACTTGTTGCCCATGTGTAGAACGGAACCGTCCTCCAATGGTTTGTAAGTCTTGAACCACTTCCGATCCTTGCTTACATGAATGTTAGCACCAGAATCAACCCACCAAGCTTCATCATCATCCTGTACAAAATATATTTCAGAAATTAGTGAAACATGTTTTATCACAGAATTTGAATCAATTCCAAAACTTAGGTTTTGAGATTCACCTGTAGGACCTTGATCCTTAGATCCCTGTCCTTGATTGTTTCCTCCATTCTTTCCCTTCTTCGTGGGACAATCACGCTTGAAATGTCCCACTTTTCCACCCCAACAAGAGGTTTTGCCTTCTTGTCTTTTTCACTGTTCTTGGTGTCTTTGTTATTCTCGTGGACGTTCTTCCCCTTCTTGCGGGAAGAAGATTCACCTACCTCCATCATATGTACTGATGAAGGTTTTTCTTTCCTCCTTCTTGCTCTCTGAGGTTCTCCTCAATGCGCAAATGCGACCCGAGTTGGGTTAAATCCAACTCTTCCTTCTTGTGCTTTAACATATGTTTAAAGTTCTTCCAAGAAGGTGGCAATTTGTCGATTATACTCGACACAGAGATTGCTTCATCCATGTGCAAATTGTGTTGTGCAAATTGACCTAGCATATGGAACAACTCATTGTATTGCTCCATAACAGAACGTGAATCACTCATCTTATAAGAATTAAAGTTACTTACAAGAAATTTTTTAGTCGATGCATCATCAGCCAGATACTTCGCCTCCAGTGCTTCCACAACGCGGACACATGCTCATATGTCTCATAGACATCGAACAAAGAGTCGGCTAAGCCATTGAGTATATGCCCAACGCAGAGAAAATTATCATTTTCCCATTTCTTCATTTTCAGAAGACGTTTCTTCTTCCCATCTTCATCATCGTCATCTGTATCCATTTCATCCGATATGGAGTGCTTAACACATATGCTACTTTGATGGTAGTGAGGAAGAATTTCATCTTCTTCTGCCAACGACGAAAGTTCGTTCCGTCGAACTTATCCAACTTGCCATACATAGAATTAGTTTCTTTGTATGAAACCGCTCGAGCCATTGCTAGAGATTATTCTTCACGACTGTATACGATTCGATTTACAGAGTATGGATAATACTCTAGTCGAATGGTAGAGGGCTTTAGGCGCAATCAACTCGAACCAAGTTGTGACCGGATATTTTGTAGAGTCGTGAACAAAAATTACTTTCCGTGAAGAATATTTCTACCCTTTCAACAAGCCTAGGGTTGCAAGAAATTTCTCCTTGGGATAAAACTACAAACCTTCAAATTCAAGGCTTAGATGAATATGAAGAGACCTTTGAGAATTTGTGAGTGAGAGATATGAGATTTTGTGTGTTGTGTGTTTTAGAAATGGGAGGAGACCTTCTTTATATAGGTCATGAAAGGGTGTGAAGGAAGGATCAACACAACCTTTCATTTAAATCAAAATCAAATACAAAATTTGATTTTCATTTTCCTTTTCCCTCTTCCCATTTCCAGCGGCAGCAACATTTTGGAGGGAAATTTTGGGTTGATTTTATTAAAAAAAAATCAGCCCAAAACCAGCCACCCAAATCGATAAAAAACTGAACCAAGAATCGGTTCATTTGAATTTCGAATCTAACTAAACTTTCAAATCACGGAAATTGTATCTGAAAATTCAAAATTCAAAATATCACAACTTTAGTTTTATTAATATAATTTATCATTCAAGCCTTCACTAAATAAATTAGTGTTGCTTTGAATTTATATTAATGACCAAAGTCTTCTTAACCATGTGACTTTTATCATGAACTCAAATAATTCCAAATACTACTCCGGCTGCAAATTTCACCATGGGCTACTAAACATAAGACATGGATTATCCCAAATTGGTGGTGTCAGCCTAAGGGCTGTGATTTGCCACAGAGATAAACAAAGAAAGATGAAGTTGACAATCGAAGAAGAGCTTGGGTGGTTGGTTGAATGCTGCTGGAGTGTGGAGATTTGCAGGGTGAGAGGCTCTAATCTATTCAAAAAAAAAGTAAGATGAGTTTTCTTATTTTTTTTCGGCTGAGTCGTCTTGTCAGCATGCGAAATCAAAAAAAAAGTAATATATTTGGAATGTTCAAACGACTTTATTAACCCAATCGGTCATTGTGTCGAACCTTACCCAAATCAATCAATTTTGGGTATTTATTTTTTATATCTCAACTGTTCAAGAAAGGTTTGATACATGATCGATTGGGGTTAATGAGCTGATTGAATTTTCACATGAATTTTGTCTGGTTTGATGTGAAAGGTGATTCAATAAAAAAGTTGACGGTAAATTATTTTGTTAGATTCGTTGGTTTATTTTAAAAGTATGAGATGATTTTTTTACAAATCTAAAAGAAAAAGAATAATAAAAGTTAATTACCCCATATTTGGGATAAATATATCACAAAAAAAAGTGGCTAAATTAGATTAGGAATTAGGCCATTGTAAAAGAGATATTTGATATTTGCCCTCCTACTCTGGGTTTACCCTAGTATACAAAATATCAAATTTTCACCTTCATGCTGTGATTAACTTAAAAATCAAGTCATTCCTCCGAATTTTCATTTAAGATTTTGCTAAGCGTTGACTCCCAATAATTAATGACTTACTAAATTAGTGACTTTCATCTATATTTTTTTGTGACTAAAAATTTACTAATCACTTTCATCCACACAAAAAATAAAATAAAAAAGTAAATAGCAATGTTTCAGACCGGGCTGACAACGAACCAATCCTTCGAGAAATTTAAGATTTGAGGGCCGACCCGGGAAACAAACCGTAAAAAATAGTATAAAACCCGGTCACATATAACATAAAATATCATGTTAATGGTGTATAATCCTAATAAATAAATGGTATTTTAAATCTATAATAAAAATTTAAAAAATCAATTAAAAAAACCCTTCGTTTTTCAGTCCAATTTTAATATATTTTTATGTTAACAGTAAGTAAAAAAATGGTAAGTATCAATCTATAATAAAAATTTAAAAAACAAAACGTTGGAAACCATGTTCAACGGGTCGAAGGGTTAACCAATTTTCCCAATTCGACCCGTTCAGACAACCCAATTGAGCCGGTGATTAAATACACACAGAAACCCCCACCGGGTTGTGCTCCGGTTCCCGATTTTACTTGTCAGACTGACTGGGTCCGGTCCGGTTCTAACAAACTGGAAATAGGGAAAATAGTATTTTGGGCCCTCTACTTTTCCAACTTAACAAATCCCTTTGTACTAAAAATCACT
>JAVBHU010001092.1:0-11181 GCA_034768395.1 Linum lewisii | reverse complement strand
GAAGAAAAGAGTCGCCGCGCCGGAGTTGACAAAGCCGCCGTGCCATCCGAAAAAAAGATCATGCCGTGCCGAGTTGACAAAGCCGCCGTGCCGGAGTGTCAGCAACGTCGGCCACAAAAAAGAAAAAGAAGAAGCGTCGTGCCGTCCGAAAAAACGATTATGCCGTGCCGGAGTTGACAAAGCCGTCGTGCCGGAGTTTCAGCAACGCCAGCCACAAAAAAGAAAAAGAAGAAGCAATTACTTTTTGAATATTAATTAGGATTTCTGAATTTGATACGGTACCATAATTATCTCTTAATTATCCTAATTAGTTAGTTTTCAATAATATAATTTGACATATATATCATTTTAACTACCCAAATTATATCAACCATTAGATTGGTACTATAAGATCCAATGGCCCATAATGAAGTTGTTAGATAAGAAATCCATAGGATTTCTCATTATACATCATCTGATTATCAGCAAAAACCCGAATAAACAAAGCGCCTAAATTGTCCTTTCTCTTTAGCTATAGCTTTGTCCTTGTACTAGACCGCGAGTGGCAATGATGTAATGTAATGGAGATCCAAAGGGCCCTCAAATTACAAACGTCTTGTTCAGTTTCTTCTTACTTATTCCACAGAGTAGCAATGAGTAACACCACACCAACTCCTTCAAATCAGAGGTATGTGCTGCTGCCTTCCCTTCTAACTGGATGATTTACATTATACAATGGACTAATGACTATGAAACCATGTGTTAGACATTGCGATGAAATGAGAGATGAACGAGAACACAGATATAACGTGGTTCACTAACGTTATGTTAGCTAATCCACGAGAGGAAGAGAGTTCTGTATTATTGATCAAAAGACAAGAAGAATGGAAGCTGAGAATAAGAAGAAGAGGGAACTGAGCATATGCAGAGAAAAAGTTTCAGAGAAAAGAAAAAAGGAAGAAGGAGGAGAAGAAAGAGGTCTAACTAATGAATATATACAATGGAATTAGGTCATTAGATATTTGTGAGTTGAGCTGATTTCGGTTGGGCCTGCATCTTGGGCCAACAATGTTAACATCCCCCTCAAATTGATGGTGATCACGCAACATCAATTTGCTCGATAGAAACCAGTGGCGACTCGTAGGAACTGCCTTAGTAAAAGATCAGCAATCTGGTCTTCAGATGACAGGTAGAATAGAGCAATTCCCCAGAGTTCACAAGGTCTCGAATATAATGAACATGCGTCTCGATATGCTTCGTCGATCATGTAAAACAGGATTAGTTGCAATTTGTATCGCACTAGTATTATCACCGAACAAATGAACTGGCACCTTAACTTGAACGCCAAGATCCTGAAGAAGGCGTTGAAGCCAGACCACTTCGGAGCATACTTCAGACATTGATCGGTACTCAGCTTCAGTGGAAGACTTGGAACCTTATCTTGCTTCTTACACCGCCATGAGACAAATGAATCACCAAATTTCACACACCAACCGATGTGGATCGACGAGTATCCACACAACCAGCATAATCTGCATCTGCATATGCCGACAACTGTTGCGACCCAGTAGAAGGGGGAAAAATGCCAGTAGAGCGTGTGCCATTTAAATAGCGGAGTATCCGAAATACCGCGTCCAGATGAGGAGCGCGTGGAGTAGTCATATACTGGCTGACAACCTGAACTGCATAGGCTATATCTGGACGAGTAGCTGCAAGATAAATCAAACTACCAACAAGTTTCCGAAAGAGAGTAGGATCAGGAACTGGCTCACCCTCATCCGACTAAGCTTTAAGTTGGATTCCATGGGAGTAGCACATGGTCGGGAATCTAACATCTTAACTGATTCCAACAGATCAACAACATACTTTTCTTGATGAATAAAGATATCAGAAGAGGAGCGAGAAACCTGTATTCCAAGGAAGTAGGAGAGATCTCCGAGTTCTTTGAGTTTGAAGTGTCACTCATAATCCGCCGAATGTCAGCAATGCCGGTTGGATCACTACCTGTGAGTATCATGTCATCAACATAAATTAATAGCACGGTAATACCTGTGGATGAGGTTTTTGTGAACAGAGACGGATCATTCTGACTTTGACTGAAACCCGAATCAAGGATGAGAGATTGAAAAGTCTCAAACCAAGCGCGAGGAGCTTGCTTTAAACCATAAAGAGAGCGACGGAGCAAGCACACTTGACCTGGTACTTGACGAGGATATCCAGGTGGACATTCCATGTAAACAGTCTCCTTCAGGCGACATGAAGAAAGGCATTTGTAACGTCAAGTTGATAGAGCGGCCATTGTCCTTGCGCAGCCTGCGCCAGTAAGACCGAACTGTTTGCATCTTGGCAACTGGGGCAAACGTCTCATCGTAGTCAATCCCATATTCCTGACGGAACCCTTGTGCTACAAGGCGAGCTTTATATCGATCAAGGGAACCATCAGGATGGAATTTAGCTGTGTAGACCCACCGAGAACCAATAATGGGTGCTACCGTGGACGAGGAACAAGATCCCATGTATGATTCTCATGAAGAGCATCAAGCTCAACCTGCATAGCCTGCTGCCAATTTTCATCGTCTTTGGCTTGGTGGTAAGTTTGAGGGAAAAGATATTTCGGTAGTAGCATAAGTAAGGTAATCAATGTATCGAGGAGGGAGAGTTCCTTGGGTAGTTCGGGTGGATCTACGGGTTTGTGGAGGAGCAGTGGGTTGATTTGGGGAAGTATTGGTGGTGGGAGTGGTAGTGATGATTGGATCAGGTGATGAGGAATGGTCATGAGGTTGAGTTGTATTTGATTGAACAGTGATGGGTGTAGAGATATGTATGGGTGATGAATGTTGATTATCATGGAATGGGAAAGATGGAGTGTGCATGTGTGTAAAATCGGAGAGGGAGAGAAGAATTGGGTACTTGTGTTTGTGGTGGAAAGTTAGGGAAGGTCTTGGAAGTGGGTGTATCATCAAAAAAGGAAATTGGAATTGTGGGGCAGCAGGTATAGGTAATGTATCTGGTTTGTGATAATAGAATAGTTGTTTCTTGAAAGACCACATGATAGCCGTATAAATACGTCTTTGTCGAGGGTCATAGCACAAATAACCCTTGTGGTGGTGGGTATAACCCAAAAAGACACATCTAGCCGTCTTAGGGGATAATTTGGGTGCGATCTTTCTTAGGAAGCAGAACAAAGCAGATACAACCGAACACTTTAAGTCTGGAATAGTGGGGAGGTCGGGAGTAGAGTATTTGAATGGAGAAAAATTTCCCCAAGAACCAAAGGGAAAGGTGTCGATTCACCAGATAACCACTGTACGAATTTTTTTCAACCAGACTGAGCTGGAACACGAGATGAATAAAGAGCACGAGTGAATCAAGAACATGACGATGCTTACGTTAAACGAGACCATTCTGTTTAAAAACTTCCCGACATGACTGCTGAAAAAGAACCCATGCGACGATAGAAACTATGAAGTGATGTCAAAAAATTTTCCACCACCTGGATCTGACCTAACCATTTTAATGGTTTTGTAAAACTGTGTTTGAACCATAGCAACAAATTTTTTGTAGCACATCCTTAAGTTCAGATTTCAATCTCAGAAAATATCCCCAAAAGAAACCTTGTTTGTGGTCAATGAATAAGGCAAAGTATCGAAAACCTAGACGAGAAGTAGTAGAGCATGGCCCCCATAAATGGGTTGAACCAGATCAAACATTCATCAACAGGAGTAGTACTAGACCGAAAAAGATTGAGCAATCGTCTTAGCTTCAATACAATTCACACATTCTGGAATCCAAAAACCTTGACTTGAAACTGAATTGGTAACTTTTTTTTTCCGAAAAAATATCCATAAGTCTAGCAGAATGTGGATGTCCTAACCGAGAATGCCATAATGACCACAAAAATTTTCCCCCAAACTACGATTAACTGAACATGATAAAATAGGAGAAATAGCAGTATCCTCCACGAGATCATCTGAATCCAAATGGGTGACACCAACCGTCCAAGAGAAAGTTACACCTGCCTTACTTCCGTTCCGATCGTCTTCCTGGTCGACGATCCGTTAATACAACCATCATCACAAAAGAGACACGACAACCATTCCTGTTAGTTTGACCAACTGATACCAAGTTCGGAACTAAGGCAGGGACATGAGAGTATTAGGTAAAACAAGAAAGAGGTGTAGTAACCTGCCAACACATTAATAGATAGTTTCTGACCATTCGCGACTTCCAAATTGTTGTCCGTGATTGGCTTATAATCAGAGAAGGCATCCAGGTTTGCAGTCATGTGATTAAAACAAGCTGAATAAGGAACCATTAGAAGTTTTACTAGACACATGTGTTGCAAAGACTGATGTCAATGCTTGCACACTTGGAACCAACGAAAGCAATGGACTGATTGTCAATGTGGGAAGAAGCAGACACAAAACTGAACCTGTCTCTGAAGCAACATTCGAACCCATGATTGAATCATGAACCATAGAGCCGGACCCCGACGTGTTCCGACCCTACGAGCATTATTGCGAGCTCGAAGTTGCAGTCATTAAAGGTGACCTGGTTTCTTGCAATATGTGCATATTTTCGTTTCCGACACTGAGATATATAATGACCAAGTTCTTGGCAGTATGGCAACGAATTTCATTCATGTTCTTTATCCCCAAATTTGCACCAGTAGAGTTGTTACTAGAAGCACCAGTAGAAGATTTTGAATTATTGGAAAGAAATTGGCGTGAACTTGCCTGCTGCAAATACAGTTCCCGGAGCATTCGGTTGATGACAGGTTATCAAGTGAGCTTGAGTTCGCAGCCGTGTCTCAGCTCGCTTCAGCTCTCCAATGATTTCGGACATTTCAGTCTTATTGCCCGATAAGAGTTGAGATCGAATTTGTTCGAACTCGGGACGAAGACGCATAAGAAATTGAAAAGAGCGAGCCCGACGACGTTCCGCCTGAATTTCAACAGGGGCGCCGTAGACAACATCGAAGCAGACAATAAATCGATTTCAGTCCAAAGGTTGCCCGCGGCCAAGTAGTAGCTGTTCACGTCAAGCTCTCTTGCGAAAGATTGGCAAGAGCATATTCAAGGTCGAAAAGTCGGGAAATGCACTGATGTTGGAATAGGTTTTTTGGAGATGCCCCCAAAAACGCCGCAGATGTTGGAAAGGAACGAAGAGACAAGGCAAGGGGGGAGTCGACGGAGCCGAGAATGTGGGAAAAAAAACCCTAGCATTGCCATCTCCCAAGCCGAAAATCAGTCTTCTAAATTTGTTGGGGTTTAACAAGCCCACCCTTGGTCGGATCGGACTTATCGGGAAATACTCAATGATGCGGTGGCCACGGATGCCGAAAGTGGGGGATAGATTTCGATCCTCAGATACGGAAGAAGCCCTTTACCTTGATATGGGTACGGAACTGATATGCCCATAGAGCATAGTTGTTTTGCCATCGAAACGCGTAGAAACGGAGTGGGAATAGGATTGATTGTGAGGCTCTGATACCATGTTAGACATTGCGATGAAATGAGAGATGAACGAGAACACAGATATAACGTGGTTCACTAACGTTATTTTAGCTAATCCCCGGGAGGGGAAGAGAGTTCTGTATTATTGATAAAAGACAAGAAGAATGGAAGCTGAGAATAAGAAGAAGAGGGAATGAGCATATGCAGAGAAAAGTTTCAGAGAAAAGAAAAAAGGAAGAAGGAGGAGAAGAAAGAGGTCTAACTAATGAAAATATACAATGGAATTAGGTCATTAGATATTTGTGAGTTGAGCTGATTTCGGTTGGGCCTGCATCTTGGGCCAACAATGTTAACACCATGAACATAATTATGATGAAACCATCTTCGACCCATACTTGCAGCAACACTGATTGTCCAATGCATACAAATACAAATAACAATCATCTTAAAAACCCAAAATCTAGAATCAAGGGTTTTCCAATGACAAGAATGAAGATTCAGATTACCCAGTCAGATCATGCTGCTGAATGATAACACCACCAACCTGCAGATGTTGACTTCAACTCTACAAGGGACTATACTTGATCACGGGGACATGAAATGTATTAAACATTCATCACTGCAGCAATACTTTTATAAAACTTGCAAAACTATATGGAACTACGGGAAGAACAATAACCACCAAGAAGACTAAAACACTATACCAACAAGAAGATGAAACCAGAAACCACAGTCCAACAAAAGAGTAGGCTCACAATTAAAGCCCACAAGGAGGAGTTGATCATAGGAACATCCACATTAAACATTCACTACCATAGTTAGCCTCTAAAACTAGCAAAATATGCAACTAGTGGCAGAGCAATAACACCACAATCCAACAAAAGAGAGATGCAGATCGACATTAGGCATTCCCCCATGGTTTCATTTCCACAACTAACCAATCCCAAAAACCTAATAGTGCAGCACCATGCACCTTGCCAAAACCCAAAAAAGGGCTCTCAGGGCTCACTATCATCCAATAATGACATAGTTTGATTTTGCAACAACTCACCTTGCTCCACAATAAGCTTTATTGCAGCAATGTGCAGTCCTCCACCCCTCTTCAGTTCTATGCGCTTGGATTTCTTCTGTGATCAAGTCCCTTTGTAGCCGCGAATTTCGCAATGCTCTCCTTTCCCAGGGTCCAATCCAAACTAAACCAGCTCTTCCCCTTGTCTTGCTTCTCAATTTCCACCCTATCTCCCAACCCTGACTCCAAACCACAGCTAACTTGCTGCTATCAGCATTGCTGCTCTTCGCTTCAGACTCACAGGTTCAGTGTTGGATCTTTCGCTAACCATCTTCAACAAGGCTCAGTGTTCTCCACCGATCCTCCCTCCTTAAGCCGCTTCGCGCCATTAGACTCCTCAGTTTCACCGCCTCTCTTCCCACCGACGTGAGCTGAGTAGATGGCCCAGCTTTGGACTTCGCCGGGAAGACCTCCATCGGCTTGACTATGGCAGCGGCAGAGTCAGAGTCTGAGTCTGAATCGTCCTCGGGCTCCGATTTCGATGTCAAGTCATCAGTGTTCTCCTTTCGCCCCTTCACATCAGTCGACTCTTTCTCAGTTTCTCCGCCTCTATTACCGGCCGCCGTCTTCTCCAGAGAATCCTCCATTTGCTTCACATTCTGAACCATGGCAGCGTTCTCGGGGTCTGAGTCGGAATCGTCCTCGGACTCTGATTCCGATTCGACTCCGCATGTGAATCCAACTTCTGAGAACTGGCTTCCTAGGCTGAGAAACTTGTGGTACCTCTTCAGAAGATCCCTTCTCCTCGTCAGTGGTGCTTTCCTCACTGGAAGAAGACAAATGGGACCATTGTTGCTCTGCTGATAGGGGGGTTTGGAGAAATGATAATGTGAGGGAATTAGGGTTTCGATTCTGTGTTGCTATGCTGATAGGAGGTTTGGAGAAATTATAATGTGAGGGAGAATGGGTTTCTGATTATGTTTAAATAGGGAAGGAATAGGAATCGGCATCAGTCAAAATTACAAGATGATCACTTCACTGTGAAACCAGCTAAATGGTTACTTAAGTTAATTTACGAGGCTAATAGACTGAAATTTATTAAAATTGAATTTGGTTCAAGTTCCAAATTCCAATAGAGTTTTTGAGAACTGAAACAATTCATGGTTATGGGAAGCGCTGTGGGTTACCAGTACCCTATTAGTGTCAACATTTTATTGGTTTTTAAAAAAGATTATATTTTCTTTAAATTGTAAGTTTCCCAATTTTTTTTTTTTAAACAGAAACAAACTTATACTTTCTTATCTACATTTCAGTCTTATTTTATATAATTTTATAATGAGTGCATAAATAATTATCTATGACTATTTCAATCGGCTGTAGATCCGGCTCCAACCTAGGGCCGTCCAATGAAGTCCGGAGGCCTTTTCCCAAAAATTTTTTAACGTGGTCGTTTTAAAAAAATGAAAATTTCTATCCAATAGGTTTTAAATTTTACCAATAGGTAATAACCTGTTGGGTCCGCATTTGTTATTAAACATTGTGTCGATGACATCGGCCCGATATATAGGCTAGTGATGTTTATCTTTTAAAATTATTTTTTATAATAGGTAATATCCCTAGCCCCTGACCTGTTATTAAACACTAGGTCGATGGACGATGACCCTCAACCTCCAAAAGGACAAAGATGAGTAGCAATGGTCGGAGAATGATCAATGGCCCCCGATCTCAATGTAGGAGTGATGACAAATGTCTTGATGGCCAAAAAGTTGGAAGACAAATAGGTTTATATGTATCAAAAATAAGATTTGGGGAAATTTGAAGAAAAAAATGAAGTACTAATTTAATTAATTGGGAAAGAGGAGAATTTGAAGAGGCGTTAGAAAGAGAAAGACAATTGTAAATTTGTGATTAATGATTTTATTAGTTATTTCATTTGTATATGTTTAAAATTAAAAGGGGCAGTAAAGTCGCGTTCATTGTTTATTTTGGTTGGGCTTAAATGTACACGTGGCCCCCAACATTAAAAGCCCTGTGTTGGAGGTCAGCCCAGCACAGGGTGTTGGCGGCCCCCTGCTCCAACCCTGGGATGGAAGCCTTCCTACTTTTTTTTTAACCATTAGATCCACTTTGACTCTTTGATCAATTCGGTGGTCTAGATTGTTAGGGTATTTAGGACTTTAACACACTATTTAATTTTTATATTTAGATTAAATATATTAATATTCACAGTGACCAGCCGGTGACTCTCCGGTGACGGCCACGTTGCCGGCGACTTTTCCGGTGAGGCTCCGGTTGAAAAATTTTTTTTTTCAAAAATTTTATTTTTTTTACTTCAAAAAACTTACTAGCTAACACCTTTTTTGTTGTTAATAGTTAACAGTGTTTTTTTAACTGATAATCTAGTTAACATGGTTTTTAATTTGATAACTAGTTAAAACATCGTTTTTTGTTTTGATAACTTGACAGATTTTTAACCTGTTAACTAGTTAACGAATAATCTATAATAAAAATTTTTCAAGATTTTTTCTTAACTTTGTTATCTGATTTAGTTATGTTTTTTTTTACCTAGTTAACTAGTTAACATTTTTAGGTGATAACTTTTTTAATCAACATCAGTTAATGTTATCAAAATCATTTAATTAATTTTTCAAAATTAGTTAACTAGTTAACATCATGATTTAGATAACTAGTTAACATTTTTTTAAGATTATAACTAGTTATCAAATTTAGTTTACTAGTTAACATCATCATCAGATAACTAGTTAACGAGTTTAATTTAGTTGATAACTAGTTAATTAATCGAGTTATAGATATTTATCGAGTTAAATTACTAATTAGATAATGTTAGGAGTATTTAGATTGGATAATAGTTAACAGGTTATAAACCCTTTTAAAATTTATCTAAGCAAAACCCTGTTTTTATAAAATAGTTATGTAAGTAGATAATAGTTAAGAATAGAAAATGTTATTTTGTGACAACTTATATAGATAGGTTATTTCAATATATTCAAATTTTATAAATAATAAAATATCAAACTGTTAATAACATATTTTCAAGTGAGTGAAAATGTTAATTTTTATTTTTAGTGACTGAAAATGATAACTTTATTTTCCAGTGACTAAAAGTTAACATTTTCTTTGGGAAACCATCTCGTGGAACGGCAGAGTTGATTACCAAGAATGCGCCGAGGATACATCTTCTCCGGCCACCGTCCTCATGCTCTCGGGATCCTCGTGTGAAATACTCCATAACCGCCAAAGGCAGCAAAAAGCCTGACAGCCCCGACACCCCCAAAACTGCGGAATTAAAAGGCGAAGCTCACCGGCGAGACGAATTCCCCGCCGCCAAAGCCATGTCCCCCCGCTTCCTCTCCACATTCCCTGCAATCCCCCATTCTGAAAATCAAAAAGCAGGATTCCGATCTTGATCCCTCTCGCGATCTTCATCCTCCAGCTCTTCCTTGATCCTCTTCCCATCGGCATCAGAATCCTCTTGTAGGTCAAGATCCAAATCGAGAGTGTCACCATCGACATCAGCCCGCCCATCCCAGGAACATTCAAGTTTTTTTCGAATCGATTTGAATCGCTTGAAGAACTGCGAATGATGACCATGCTCATAGCATGAGTAGAAGTTCCGGATAGTGAGAAGAAAAAACAAGGGATATAGTGTGTTTTTTTAAATACCGAAATTACCCTTCTGGGTATAGGGGTTGGACCCGGGCCACCCTTTTGAGGTTGGGTCGCTGCCATTTCATCCTCCATTTTGTTATTTATTAAATCTACAATTAAACTAAAGATGACTGTCAGCTTAAAATCAATTAAACCCACTCTATTTCATCATTCATTTGTGTTATCTCTTCGCAGTTGAACTCATTTGTTTGTTCCATTTTCAGATTAATGAAGATGAATTGCATGTCGCTACCCAAAGATTCAGATGAAAGCAGAACTAGTAGCTGCTAAGGGCACAACTGAGAAAACGACGGGAAGGAAGTGGAAAGGGGTGGCTCCGATCCCCTAGTTGTATCAATTAGCACTACTTGTGCCGATCAAGGAACCTTAGTTGAAAGAGACGATGATCAACGACGGGAGGAAGTGGTCCTGTTGTTGTGATTGGAGATGCTGAAATGAGGTTGAGGACTCGACGGAAGAGATTGGATGCTCCGGTGGGGGTTCCTTCAGAAGAAAATTTGGGAATTTTCACGAAACCCCAATCATCTTCATTCATGAGGACCCAATAGAAGCTCTTATCTTTTTTCTTTTCCGCTTGTATTTTTTCTCTATTATTTCTACATTGTTATTGTTTTTATTGCTTTTTTTTTAAACTTTAAATTTTTCTGTTTCTCGGGTTTCTGAGTTTTGTTTTGTTTTTGTAGCAATTACCTCTTTAAGCTTCTTCTGCTAATCGGTCAGAGACTCATCATGGGAATATCTTTCATTTCTCCGATTTTGCTTTTTTGACAGATTGGGTTTTTGATGTTACTGAAACTTGTTTATTATTCATGTTGACTTTTGGGAAAAAAATATGTCAAGAAAACCGAGAATCATATAGATATTAGATAGCTCGTCTTTTTTCCATTTATTTACAAACAATGTGGTATTCATATTATTGAAATTTTTTTTGTAATATAGGAAGAAGAAAGAGTCCAAATTACAAAGTAACCTAGCTTCAGTTCTCTCTCTAGTTCAAACTCTCTCCTTCCTTTTGTTTTCTCCGTTTTTTCAATTTGGGGGCCGCCC
>JAVBHU010001091.1:0-11199 GCA_034768395.1 Linum lewisii | reverse complement strand
CGACCAAATTTTCATCTTCATTAAATAAACCCCCTTTCCCTTTTTCTGTTTCTTTTCATAAATCCTCAATAAAAACAAGCCATCACAAAAATTCAAGATTTTTCCAATCAAATCGGGTTTGGGAAAGCAAGAAAACATAGAAGTAAAAAAATGAGTTCAACCACAAAGCTTGGGCATGAGCCAGTTTTGGCGGTGGAGGCTTGCAAAATAAATTGTGTTTTGTAGGTGGAACTACGTCTCAAAATTCGCCCAGCATACCTAAAAAAACATTAAATCAATAACCGGGCCTAGCCAAAATTTTTTTTCCCCTTTTCCCCTACTTCTACAACCTTTTTAGAATTGACGGGATACTTCCACCGCAATGTCGCTTCTCCTTTAGGGGCATGCCACACGACCGGTCTCCTAACCCTCAACGCCGGTCTCAATCCGCCTTCCTCGAGCATGATTTTCCTCGATTCTCGTTTGTTGATGCCAAAATCAACACCGCGAAGACAACTTAGTCTTCAATCAGTTGTTGGTTGATTTGGAGTCTAGTAAGCCTGATTAAGTAACCAATAGATGAGTCCAAGGGCTGATGAAGAATTGAGTCCAAGCTGATTCGAATCCCAGCCAGATAAAAGTAGATATGTAGATGATGTTGTGGTGGGTGAGAGGCAATAGCTGAGAAAGATGAACATAGCAATTGAACCTGTCAAGTGAACATTAGCGTGGCGCGGGAAACCGACCGAGTGGATTACAGTGAATTCAGATGGTTCTTTTTGACAGCCAGAAAAAAGGCAAAGCCGGGGCGGGGGGTCTAGCCCCGACTCTAACGGTAGATGCGTTCTCGCGTTCACCATGACCTTGGAAAATGTTCGATTACGAGAGCTAAGATGCGGGGAGCTATCGAGGGGTTTACGGAGGACTTGGACCGCAGGGTACAGGAAGGTTATGCTTCATCTTGATTCACATGCAGTGATTACTCTCCTAACTAATGTAGACAACACATGGCACCCGCACGCGTTGGAAACGGCCAGCTTCAAAGAGCTGCAAAGCCGTGACTGGGATTTGGGTTTTATCAAACATACCTATAGGGAAGGGAATCGAGTTGCCGACTACCTTGCTGGCATTGGTTAGGGCCCAAACCCTTATGGGAGTCACGATTTTTCTACTTCTGATTGTAATCTTGGTATTTTTTGCTTTAAATGATTGCTTCAGCGTTGCCGAACAACGCTCTGTTTTTAATTAATGATTAAGGCACTTTGAGCCACTTTCCCACAAAAAGATGAATTTTTAAGTTATTTTTTAATATTTTTTATATAAATTAAATAAATGTTAATGTGATACTTTTTTATAATTTATTATGGTCATCATTTGCCACATCATATGCCCAACGTACCAATTTATATGCCACATAGATCGGTTTGTCTAGTCATACTAACAAAAACAAACGGGGATCTACTACCATCATGACACCCCTTAGTGTCCTCATATCAGGACACCCCTTAGAACCGTAGGATTAGAAGGTAGATCTATTGGCCTAAATTAATCTGGACAAAATAGTAATTTGAAACTCTTATAATACTAAATCATATTAGGGTTTCACAAACCCTAATTCTATTTTACATCTCTCCTTCAAAGCTTCTGCCGTTGTGCTCTAGCCTCGTCGCCGCCAGCCTTGCCGCCGCCAGCCTCGCCCACCCACGCCCCGCCTTGCAGCAGGCATCCTCGTTGCCGCCCGCCTAGCAACCACCATCCTCGTCGCCGCACACCAGAAAATCGCCCCATCAGATCTGTCGCCATCATCAGATCTACCGCCACATCAGATCTTCCCCCGCATCAGATATACCCCCACGCCGCATCAAATCTCCCCCCCACACTGCATCAGATATGCCCCCACGCCGCATCAGATATGCCCCCACGCCGCTGCATCAGATCCCCCCGCCACGGCCGCTTGCATCAGATCCACCACCACGCCACTACATCAGATCCGCCGCCACGCCGCTACATCAGATCCTCCGCCACCATCATCAGATCTGGGGGGGCCCACCCTGCTCTAGCCCCGCTGCCGTCATCAGATTCGCCGCCCCATCATCCCGATTTGCCCCCACGGCTGCCACTTTTTTTCATTCTTCTTCCCTCGTTTCGTGCAACTTCCCCCCTCTTAACCATGATGTGCAAGATTTCACTCACAACAATCAAGGTCGTATTCCACGAGGGCTCTCTTTAAAAGCTTGTACTCACACGGTTCATGGACGGTCTATTCATTTAAAATAAGATTTGGGTTGAAATAAGAACAAAAAAAAACAAAAAGAAAACTAAACAAAGCAAAGCAAAACAAGAGGGTGCAAATCAAAGACAAAGGGGTTCTCTTTGGGAGGTAGTTTCATCATGCCAAGATTAATAATTGAACAAACAAGCTAATCAAGATCGAGCTTGCATTCGGATGACCATGCATTTCACTTCTATAGACTCAAAGCACTCTCGTAGCATCTAATCCCTATCCTAATACCACTTAACTTAGGCTCTCGCTCTCAAACTAAGTGAAAAAAAAGGATGCATTCTAAGTGTTTGATGAAATGCCAAGACACAAGGGCCCTCTCTTAAGACTCTATGACCACAAGGCTAGGCAACAACACTCTCATAGAATGCCCTAACACTAAGAGATACACCAAAAAGCCTTTTCAAACTCAATTGAATGAAAATCCACATGCACACCAAGTGTTCGATAAAATGCCCAAGAGAGAAATCAAGTGAAAAATGGTTGAAATAAGATGATCTAATCTCTTAGAACACACTCACTTCAATCCCTAGACCTACAATCTATGCAATCCAAGCACTCCATGCATCAAATCACAATGAATGGACCCAATTAAGCAAACATGGCATAAAATGGCATTAAGAAACAAGCCCTTAGGAATCATCCTCATACAACCAAGATCAATCATGGCAAGTTCTATACAATCATCTCTCTATCATAGCACAACTAATCTACCCATCCAAGATGAACCCTAGAAAATAAAGCCACACATGGCCAAGGGAGAAAAGAGAGAAGAAGGAAGAATGGTCACCAAGAACACCATGGACGAATCCTTGAGATGATCTTCACTTCTCCACTTGTAAGCACTTCTCCCAAGGTTTTGTTGGCTTCAATCCAGCTCCAATAGCTTCAAAATGCCCCAAAAAAAACGTGCTCTAGGGTTTTGAGGGTTCGTGGAAAGTGTTTGGGGTTTCAAGAGATAGCCTTTTAAATTCCCCCAAAAGAGTGAAAAACGTGGGTATTTATAGTGCAGGGGGAAGTGCACGGCGTGCACCCCTGCACGGCGTGCAGGGTGCACGGCGTGCAAGGCTGCACGGCGTGCACCTTGGAGCTGAATCTTCTTTCGGAGCCTCCTGGACAGCCCGTGCACCAACCGTGCACGGTGCACGCGTGCATCATGCACGGCGTGCACACCTGCACGGCGTGCACCCCTGCACTCTGCAGAAGGCTCGATTTTGAAAGGCTCATATCTCCCTCGTCCGGACTCCAAAAGACCTCCCGTTTGCTCCTATGCGCTCCTTGTCATCCGTACTTTGAAGCCAGAACCTGAAAATGCCACAAGGCAACTCCAATAGCCCACGAATTTGGCTCCAAAGTGGCGACCGGACAACAAAAATGACACTTTGCACAAAATCTCAAATAAAAGCATAAAAGTCATGTCATTTCACGAATAAACACGGGCATACCATAGGTCATTCATAAGCTTAAAATGCACTAATTAGAGTCACATCAAATTCCCCTACGACTAAGCTTTGCTTGTCCTCAAGCAAATGAATTAGAAAACATCCAAGTTCACAAATGACAAGTTCGTTCATTGAGATTCAAGCAATCACAATTTAGTTTAAACTGTTCCACCGAACAAACTAAACCTACACATGCAAGAACATCAACCAAACAAGTCTAAACCTCACTAATTTTTGCACACTTCAAGTAGTGGTTGATTGGGACAACACAAAACCGACCACGACAACACCAACTCTAATCAAAGGACTTGAAATCGGAACATGATCGTGAGTCGTGAATGTGGCTATCGACTCGACTTCATCCCGCTTCTAGATCCCACTTTACAACTCTGGCTAGGATCAAGGCTACATTTGAGAACTCTTTTTCTTTCTTTTCTTCTTCTTTTTTTTTTTTCTTACTGCATACTAGTGCTCCGATTCAACACTTCACTTAGGTGTTGAACCTGCCTAGCTCACAGCCTTTGCCCTTTGCTTAGTGCTCAACCCGACACTTCACTTAGGTGCCGAGCTTGCCTAGCTTTCTTTTTGAGCATTTTTTTTTCACAATTTAGCCACTTGATCCTTAGCCCCTTAACAACTTCCGTACAAGATTTCGAATTGGATTCCGTCTAGTCTCAAGCCACAATCACGAAAGATCAAAAAGAGAATGAAAAACATGGAAGAGGGGAAGAAATTCTGATTGCCTTCATCATCCTAGACCGGTGTTATCGAGTGGTATAAAAACACGTATCAACCCAATCAACCAACATACAAGAGTGATAAAATCTCAGTTCTGGCCCAGACTCATTTAATATTAGTGCTAACATGCTGGTTATAGGTTCTAAGTGGAACAATCTAAACATCATTGTAAGGCTTGAAGTCAATTAAACACCAAAAGTCAAGAACCGAACGATTCTACAATAGAGGAATTCGACATTCAATTAAGATCATGCAAATCATTCAAAGCATATGATTATATCTCTACCACAAATAATCACACCAAACCTCAAACTCCCCTACGACTAACATGAGCATTGTCCTCAATGATCAAGAGAGAGAGGTAAGGTGGGAAAGAAGTTACCGCGTTGTAAGAGGAGCATAGGACGTAATAGAGGTGAAAAAGTTCCATGATGTTCCTTGGTGAAGAGTGATCCAAAATGCTTGCCAACCTTATTCAAAAAGCTAAAACAACACAAAAACTAAAAAGAGCAATCAAGAGCAATAAAAGTAAAGATAACATGGGGTGCCTCCCAAGAAGCGCTTGGTTACCGTCTTAAGCTCGACCCATACCTGTGTTATGGTGTCCAACTTAGTACCTCCTTGATGTCAAGTACTTCTTCCATGATGAAGATTGAGCTCCAAGTAGCATCTTGGAGGAATGGTAACTAGCCAATGCACATTGATGCTTGTATAGCACTTGAGACCTTGGGGTGGCTTGCTACCTTTGAGTGTCGAAGCTTGAGGAAGAAAGTATGGTAGGGAGCCTCCATTGAGGTCCATTGTCTCCCAAGTTGGTGATGCTACTCAAGGAGTCTTCCGGTTCACACATGGGCGACTTCTCTTCCATTATCACCTTAGGGAGGTTATGAAGCTTGTGTCCGCTCTTGACACAAGTACTTCATGATCAAGCAAGAAGATTGAAGAGTACTCACAACCTTTGGGGGGACCTCAATAGGTGGTGTTGTTCACTTTCGTGCTCCACTCTCGTGCCACCCTCTTCTTGAAGCGTCTCCAAATCATCTCTCACCCCTCCTAAAGGGTCATCATCCTCAAGTCTCCTTGTTCTTCATACCTCACATCATTGTCATATGGCGTCTCCATGGGAAGAACATGCTCCTCAATCTCCTCCATTACCAACTCTTCTTCCGTGTCAAGCTCCTCGGATTCACAAGTGTCATCTTCATCATCATAAACATTCTCCAAATGATTGGATGTCGCTCATTCTCAAGAATCTTCGTGACGAGCTCTATGCTTTGGGATAAGCGGTTAACTCGATTTGCATTATCCTCCGCAATTTGTAAGATCTCTAGCATGAAAGGGGATGGAAGAGTTTCTCATGGCTCATGAACTCTTCTTGGGAACTCACCTCTCTTCTTTCATGTCAAGCACTTCCGGCTCAAGGCTGTCGGAGATGAGCTTCATACTTTGAGTTGAACGATCCAATCGAGCCGCATTATCTTCAGCAACGGGGCCAAAAACTTGATGTGCAAGATTTCACTCACAACAATCAAGTCGATTCCACGAGGGCTCTCTCAAAAGCTTGTACTCACACGGGTTCATGGACGTCTATTCATTTAAATAAATTTGGGTTGAAATAAGAACAAAAGAAAACAAAAGAAACTAAACAAACAAAGCAAAACAAGAGGGTGCAAATCAAAGACAAAGGGTTCTCTTGGAGTAGTTTCATCATGCTCAAAAATGAATAATTGAACAAACAAGCTAACAAATCGAGCTTGCATTCGGATGACCATGCTTTTCACTTCTATAGCCCTCAATGCACTCTCGAGCATCTAATCCCTATCCTAATACCACTTAACTTGGGCCCTCTCCTCTCAAACAAGTGAAAAAAAAGATGCATTCTAAGTGTTTGATGAAATGCCAAGACAAAAGACCCTCTCCTTAAGATCTATGACCACAAGGCTAGCACAACACTCTCATATGAATGCCCTAACACTAAGAGATTCACCAAAAAGCCTTTTCAAACTCAATTGAATGAAAATCCACATGCACACCAATGTTCGAATAAAATGCCCAAGAGAGAAATCAAGTGAAAATGGTTGAAATAAGATGATCTAATCTCTTAGAACACACTCACTTCAATCCCTAGACCTCAATCAATGCAATCCAAGCACTCTCATGCATCAAATCACAATGAATGGACCAAATTAAGCAAACATGGCATAAAATGGCATTAAGAAAAAGTCTAGGAATCATCCTCATACAACCAAGATCAATCATGGCAAGTTCAACAATCTTCTCTCTATCATAGACAACTAATCTACCCATCCAAGATGAACCCTAGAAAATCAGCCACACAGGGCCAAGGAAGTAAAGAAGAAGAAGAATGGCACCAGAACACCATGGATAATCCATGAGATGACTTCCTTCCCACTTGTAAGAAACTTTCCCAAAATTTTGTTTGGGCTCAATCCTAGCTCCAATAGCTTTCAAATGCTCCAAAAATTGCTCTAGGGTTTGGGGGTTCGTGGAAGTGTTGGGGTTCAAGAATAGCCTATTAATTTCCCCAAAAATGAAAACTGGGATTTATAGTGCAGGGGGAAGGAAACCCGGCGTGCACCCCTGCACGGCGTGCAGGTGCAGGGCGTGCAAGGCGCACCGCGTGCACCTTGGAGCGAATCTTCTTTCGGAGCCCTCCTGGACAGCCCGTGCACCAACCGTGCACGGGCACGGCTGCATCATGCACGCGTGCACACCTGCACGGCGTGCACCCCTGCACCTGCAGAAGGCTCGATTTTTAAAGGCTCATATCTCCCTCGTCCGGACTCCAAAAGACCTCCCTTTGCTCCTATGCGCTCCTTGTCATCCGTACTTGAAGCCAAACCTGAAAATGCACAGAGCAACTCCAATAGCCCACGAATTTTGGGGCCCCAAAATGGCGACGGACAAAAAAATGACACTTTGCCCCAAAAAATCAAATAAAACATAAAAATCATTCTTTCACGAATAAAACGGGCATACCATAGGGCATTCATAAGCTTAAAATGCACAATTTAAATCCCCCATCAAATTCCCCTACGACTAAACTTTTCTTGTCCTCAACAAATGAATTAAAAAAATCCAATTCACAAAAGAAAGCGGTTTCATTGGTTCAAACAACACAATTTAGTTTTTAAAATGTTCCACGAAAAAAACAAACCTACACATGCAAGAACATCAAACCCAAACAAGTCTAAACCTCACAATTTTTTTCCACTTCAAGGATGGTTGAGGGCCAGCAAAACCGACCACACAACACCAACTCAAACAAAAGGGATTGAAACGGAACAGGACGGATCGGAAAAGTGGCTACGATCGACTTCATCCCCTTTTAATCCCTTTACAACTGGTAGGACAAGGGGAATTTTTAGAATCTTTTTTTTTTCTTTTTTTCTTCTTTTTTTTTTTTTTTTTACTGCATATTTTTTTCTCGACAAAACTTTACTTTGGTTAACCTGCCCCACTCCAGCCTTTTTCCCTTTTGCTTGTGCTCAACCCGACACTTCACTTTTTGCCGACTTGCCCACTTTTTTTTGAGCATTTTTTTTTTCACAATTTAGCCACTTTCCTTAGCCCCTTAAAAAATTCCGAAAAGATTTGAATTTGGATTCCGTCTAGTCTCAAGCCCCAATCACGAAAGATCAAAAGAGAAAAAAACATGGAAAGGGGAAAAATTCTGATTGCCTTCATCACCAGACCGGGTTATCGAGGGTAAAAAAACACGTTCAACCCAATAAAACCAACATACAAGAGTGATAAAATCTCAGTTCTGGCCAGACTCATTTAATATTAGTGCTAACTGCGGGTTATGGGTTTCTAAGTGGAACAATCAAAACACTTTGTGAAGGCTTGAAGTCAATTTAAAACCCCCCAAAAATCAAAACCGAACGATTCACAATAGAGGAATTCCATTCAATTAAGACCCTGCAAACACAAAGCATAGATTTTTCTCTACCAAAAATAATCAAAACCAAACCTCAAACTCCCCTACGACTAACAGACATTGTCCTCAATGATCAAGAGAAGGGGGTAAGGGGGAACGAAGTTACCGCGTTGGTAAGGGGAGCAAGGACGTAATAAGGTAAAAAATTTCCTGAGTTCCCTTGGTGAAGAGGATCCAAAATGCCCCAACCCTTATTCAAAAAGCTAAAACAACACAAAAACTAAAAAAGAAATCAAGAGAAATAAAAGTAAAGAAAACATGGGTGCCCCCCCAAGAAGCGCTTGTTCCCGTCTAACCGACGATACCTGTGTTATGGTGTCCAACTTAGTACCTCCTTGATGTCAAGTAGCTTCTTCCATGATGAAATTGACTCCAAGTAGCATCTTGGGGGAATGGTGACTACCAATGCACATTGAGCTTGTATAGCATTTGAGCCCTTTGGGTGCTTCTACCTTTGAGTGTCAAGCTTGAGGAAGAAAGTATGGTAGGGAGCCTCCATTGATCCGTCTCCAATTGGGTGACTACCAAGGAGTTTTCCGGTTCACACATGGACGACTTCTCTTTCCTTTATCCCCTTTAGGGGGGGTTATAAAGCTTGTGTCCGTCTTTTGACCAAGTACTTCATGATCAAGCAAGAAGATTGAAGAGTACCCCACAACCTTTGGGGACCTCAATAGGGTGGTGTTGTTCACTTTCGTGCCCCCATTCTGGGTCCCCACCTCTTCTTGAACGTCCCAAAAACACTCTCACCCCTCTAAAGGCATCACCTCAAGTCCCCTTTGGGTTCTTCATACCTCACATCATTTCATAGGCGTCTCCATGGGAAGAACATGCCCCCAAATCTCCTCCTTTCCAAACTTTTCTTCCGTGTCAAGCTCCTGGGATTCACAAGTGTCTTTTCATCATCAAAACATTCTCCAAATGATTGGATGTCGCTCATTCCAAAAATCTTCGTGACGAGCTCTAGCTTTGGGATAAGCGGTTAACTCGATTTGCATTACCCTCCGAAATTTGTAAGATCCTAGCATGAAAGGGATGAAGAGGTTTTCATGGCCATGAACTCTTTTGGGGGAACTCACCTTCTTCTTTTTTTCAGCAAGCATTTCCGCTCAAGGGGCTGTGGGAGAAGCTTCATACTTTGAGTTGAACGATCCAATCGAGCCGCATTATCTTCAGAAAAACGCCCCAAAAAATTTGATGTGAAAGATTTCACTCACAACAATCAAGGTCGTATTCCACGGGGGCTCCCCTCAAAAGCTTGTACTCACACGGTTCAGGACTCATTCTTTTAAAATAAGATTTGGGTTTGAAATAAGAACAAAAGAAAAAAAAAAAGAAAACTAAACAAACAAAGCAAAACAAGAGGGGCAAATCAAAGACAAAGGGGTTCTTTTGGTGGTATTTCATCATGCTCAAGATGAAAAATTGAACAAAAAAGCTAAAAAGACGGCTTGCATTCGGATGACCATGCATTTCACTTCTATGACTCAAAGCCTCTCGTAGCATCAAAAACCCCTATCCAATACCACTTAACTTTCTCTCGCCCCCAACAAGTAAAAAAAAGGGTCATTTTAAGTGTTTATGAAAGCCAGACACAAGACCCTCTCTTAAGACTCTATACCCCCCGGTAGGCCAACACTTCAAATGAATGCCCTAACACTAAGAATTCACCAAAAAACCTTTTCAAAACCAAATTTAATGAAAACCACATGCCACCAAGTGTTCGATAAAATCCCAAAGAGAAACAAGTGAAAAGGTGAAATAAAGACAATCTCTTTAAAAACCTCACTTTAATCCCCAACCTCAAAAATGCAAACCAAGCACTCTCATCACAAACACAATGAATGGACCCAAATAAGCAACTGGCATAAAAGGCATTAAAACAAGTCAGGAACATCCCATACAAACCCAAAATCAAACAGGCAAGTTTTATACAATCATCTCTTATCATAGCCAACTAATCTACCCCTCCAAATGAACCCTAGAAAATCAGCCCCACATGGGCCCAAGGGGGTAAAGAGGAAAAGGAAGAATGGTCACCAAGAACACCATGGAGAATCCTTGGATGATCTTCACTTTCCCCTTTTAACCTTCCCCAAGGTTTTTTGGCTTTTAATCCTACTCCAATACTTCAAAAGCTCCAAAAACGTGCTCTTAGGGTTTTAGGGTTCGGGAAATGTTTTGGGGTTCAAGGAAAAGCCTATTAAATTTCCCCAAAAGAGGGGAAAAAGGGGGATTTAAGGCAGGGGGGGAAATGCACGGCGGCACCCCTGCCGGGGTGCAGGGGGACGGCTCCCAAAAGGGGCACGGCGGCACCTTGGAGCTGAATCTTCTTTCGGAGCCTCCTGGACAGCCCCTGCCCAACCGTGCACGGTGCCCCCGGGCTGCACATGCACGGCGTGCACCCCTGCACTCTGCAAACCGATTTTGAAAGGCTCATACTTTCCCCTCCCACTCCCCAAAAAACCTCCCCTTTGCTCCTATGCGCTCCTTGCATCCTATTTGAAGCCGAACCGAAAATTCACAGACAACTCCAATAGCCCACGAATTTGGCTCCAAAGTGGGGACCGAAAAAAAAAATGACATTTGCACAAAATCTCAAAAAAAGCATAAAAGCTGTCATTCACGAATAAAAGGGGAACCATAGGGCCTTCAAAGTAAAAAAAGCCAAAAAGGGAATCATCCCGTTGCCCTTTTGATGTTTTGGAACTGTTTTTATTTTTCCATATAGCTACTTAGGGAAATAAAGCATATTTTGTTCCATTTTCAACAAAATTTTTTTAAATTTTCTGTGTTCC
>JAVBHU010001090.1:0-11201 GCA_034768395.1 Linum lewisii | reverse complement strand
CGGCCCTCCCTTCCCCTAACACGCCCCTTATTTTTTAAAAAAAAACTATATAAATGGGGAAAAGCAGTATTTTATTTGACGTGTAACATTTGCTTGTAGCAGTGCTACACAACAACTCATCATATAAAAAATTTAAAATTTTAAAATAAAAAGGGAAACTTGAATTTCTTTAAAAATTGAAAGTTTAGTCTTACTTTGAGTATATTAAATTAAATATGTATTAACTTCTGTTACTTTTAATTAGTATGTTATTATATGTTAAATTTAAATCACCATTATTAGAAATTTTTGTTTGAAAATTTCGACTTCACCACTAAAGTTATAACATTTTTTTGTCCGCCTTTTGGCGAGCATTATCCTTTTATTATAAAATATATAATGTGAAATTGTATTTATTTCATTAGTTAGGAATTTGTATTATTGCGTTATCTACTAATCGACTAAATATTTAGAAAAAACAAATGTATGATAACAATAACATAAATAAGTTAAATGTTATATATAACATATGAATTTATTACCGGACATAAAATTATCTATCGTACCCGTAGATGATAACATATTTTATTTTATTGTGATAATTAGGTAAAGTGGGCCAACATTTCTTGGGAAGGTTTGACTTTGAAAATATTTACATTTATTTTGACAATGGTAATCAATAATATTTTTATCTCTTGGAAGCTATAAATCAAAATACTCCAATGCTATAAATATACTTCTTCCATAAATTTCAAAAATAATTCATACTAATATGTAACATGATCAAACTTGATTCATGACCAAAATCACTAAACCCACAATATAAAAAAATGAATTTTTTGTAATGATATATCGATTGAATTATTATAGGTTCGTAGATTAATTTAAAAAATTTAAAATTGGGTAAGTATGAACCACTAATACCTCCAAAAAATGTCTACGACAATTTATTATCAATTATTTAATCCTTATTTATTCATATTGTCATCATTTAATCAAAGTTAATTTATATTTTATTGAATAATTAATCCTATTTATATTTTTAATATTTATAAAATATCATGATTATTATTGTTCATGTCTAAAATTTTATAAATTTAATTATAATAAAATTAATTATTATTTTCAAAGTGATTAAGAAAATGTTTTAGTAAATTTTTCATATTTAGAAAAAATGTAATAACTTTTTATAAAAAAATTTATTATTTAAAATTATTTTTCATATATTATTTTATGTTAAGATAATATAGTTTAACATTAAAGTACTTATAATTTCATACATATATTTTTTTATTTTTGGACATTCATCATTTAAGGAAAGAAAGAGAAATAATTAAATTTTGATTTAAAAATTAAGTGATGATGTGGAAATTTGTGATAAGGGTTCTAACCTATGTGTCAAAACCAATTATACCACTCTACCATTAAGATTAAGAAGATTTTTTTTTATGAAAATGGTTTATTTTAGTTTGTCCGGGGTGCTAATAAGAACTTTTGTGTTCTGCCTTTTACATTTTTGTGGAACTTAGCTATTCTTTTTTTAAGGATTAGCCATTATGTGTCTTTTTATTGAGAATGAGATATTTCTAGCGAATGAGGCAGCTAAACTATTTCATGAGAAATAAATAATATATGTTCTTATAAGACAAATATATATAAGCAAATATGATAGTTCACGATCTATAATTAACTCTCACTCAGGAGTTTCTACGGCAAAAAAAAAAGAAAAAAAAAACATGAACGTGTAACCATGGGAGCTAGGGGGAGTCTCTTCTCCCCCCTTCATGGGTATCGAGTACTAAATCAAAGATATTTTTTTATGTTTTTGTAGTTTGGTTTCATGATATTTGAAGATCGATTTCCTTTTTATTTATTTAAGTGATCCATTCAATTGAATTCAATTTTTTACTTTTTACTATAATTAATCTAGTATTAAATAATAATCATAAAATTTGATATAAAATTATTCGATAAAATGGATCGCTGGTGGCACTGGCGGAGCTAGGGGGAGTCCACTCCGAACCCTAAAATATAGATGTATTTTTTGTACAAAAAAATATATTCGAGCTTTTGTATTTTATGTATCGAGTCTAAAGTCTACTTAATCCTGGTTTCGCTACTGAGGGACTATTAAACTTCTTAGACTAAGAAATGATGGTGAGTAGTTTTATTTATTTAGTATTAGAATTAAGAAAAAATTCATCAAAAGGTGGTTTCGATTTAAGATCTTGTAGTTATCTGTACAACAAGTGGTGTAACCCAAATAAATGCATGTGTAGTATTAATACAGAGAATACAGATATAGATTGCCTACGTACGTACTATGCAATCCGGATCCGGGCCCAATTGGGTATTATTACGTTACGTACAACTGTACAAGGTATCGTAATCATGGTCTGTATAGTTATCATGAAACCAATGTACACTGTATATCCAGATAGACAAACGCCAATTGTTTATATTGAATTGAACAATGAATACAACAAACTACTGTTACTTAATTATTAATTCCCCATATATATAATATATTATATATATATATTCCTCACCCCTTACGTAACTCACTTGAATTCTATCGTCATTTCCCTCCAGGACATTCATGCATGCATGCATGTGACTTACACATTCACATCAACAAGACGACAAAAGGGAATATCCATTCCACTCACTTTATTCGTTTTTAGTCCCAAGTTCCAACTTGCGATCCCCTTCTCCAATCAGATTCCCTTTGCATTTGTCTCGATCATTCATGTACGTGTAATTAATAAGCCTGTCACTCTGCATGTATATTACTATATATATATATACGACTGTCGTCCACTCTCAATTTTTCACACACTTAAAAAAAAAAAAAAAAAAAAACGTACTTATCCATGGGGAGGGCAGCTCCCTCGTCGTTAAAGGGAGCAGTTTGAGCGGTGGTTAGTCACCAAGAGCGTGACCTCCATGAATAACATCACGGTGGGACACCAACCCCCGGAACAAACTCCAAAGCTGACGAGGGGGTCATGGACACTACGAGGAATCACGAACAATTCAAATGGGCCAGAAAGTTCTGTATGAGTCCCATCTAAAACCACTTTAGGACCTGTTAAATGAAAAATGGAATGAAAGGTGTTGAATGAATGGGGAAGGGAAAAAGAGTCTTGAATGACATAGGAAATGGAAGATCTTGGCATAAATGAATGGAAGTAAAAGAGATGGTCTTGTGTTCATTGAATCATTGTTGTTAATGCATTCTTGAATTTTTCTCTTGTTTAGTCTCTATATAAACACAATGTATGAGAAAAAAAGATCATAACTTGGAATAAAAAAAAACACTCTTTTTTCTTTCTCTAAACCTACTCCTACTCACAATCTTTTTAACTTTCTTCTCACTCTACCTCTCAAATCTTCATGGTATCAAGAAAATTTAACTAGATCTTGGCAATCGTTCTTGAAAATCAATGGAAAATTTTAAGAATTTGTGTTGCCCGGGGTTCTAAACGGGAACAACTATCTCTTGTGGTCTAGGCCCACGAAAACGCCCTTAGAAGAAAGGGGCCTTTGGGGCTTTCTTTCGGCCGGGGAAAGGGGGAAGGGTGTATTGACTGGGGGTGATCTTCCCCTTTCCAAAAAATTGGTGAAGAAAAATGGGAGAAGATATCAACTGTTCTTTGGGTGTTACAAAACCCCCTGTCCTCAACCCTTTGCACCTACTCTTACCTGAAAGGCCAAGGATTTTTGGGGATACTTTGGAGGGTGTGTTTGGTAATTTATCTAATTAAGCCTATCTTTAAAGTAAGAAGGTTTAACGATTCAAACAAAAAGGGAAATCTTTCAAGGAATTTTTGGGGGAAATTTTGGGCACTTTGGGCAGAGTGGATAGTTAACCACGTCATCTGATCCCCATCGTGTTGCAAGAAAGGGAAAGCAAGATCAAATGTTTGGCTCCTACCACCTTTGGGTGTTCATTCAAGGATCTCATTAGACATACTTAGGATGCAAAAATTCCTAGCCTCAATGAGGTGTCTTAGCGTCCAAAAAAGGGAAAAAGGGTCGAAGTCTTATTTAAAAACCCCAAATAATCCGCTCAAATATGGGGAAAAATCTCAAAGGGGTGGGTCTTAGGCGAAAAGAAAGGGCTTGTTTTGTGTTCATTGAAAAATAAAAGGACACTTTAAAGACAAGTGTTGGGCTCTCTATCCTCACTCGCTCCTTCATGGTTTGTCAAATCGGTTCTAATGGCCAAAGATTGCTAACATGGAAGGAGGGGAAAAAGGAGTTTTTGAAGAAGTCCCTTTGGATGCTCTTATCAAAAGGGTTAAAAATCACCCAGGGTAAAAGTCTTTTGCTAGTACTTCTAAACCCCTTATTGTTGATTCGGGTGCATCTCACAAAATTTATTAGTGATTCTTCTTCTTGAGAATCTAAGACCTCATTCCGGGAAAGTATGCGTTGCGAATGGGGATAGTGTTAATTTTAGAAGGAAATTTGGGGATTTGCACATTCTTAATGGGAAAAACTAAGGCTTTGCTTAGCCTAAGTTTACTAACAACTTGCTTTCGGTTTTAAGGCAACTAGTGACTTTGGGTTGCAAAGTGATATTTGACTCCATGGTGTGGTATTTCGGGTAAAAAATCAGGGATCCGGTTGGGGGAAAGGGAGGTTAAAAATGGTTTTTTACATGGTGGACAATAAAAATAGCTGCGAAAAAGAAAAGGGGTTCGTTGCCAAACTTTCTCCCGGGAGATGGATGAAACCCTTTGGACATCCACAAATTTAAGACTTTACAACTTATGGGTTCCCAAAACCCAACCCAAAGGGAAAAGAAGGGTGTGAAACTTGTATTTTTTGGGAAGCATAGTGGAGTTGTTTTTCCCGGGCTCTATATCATTATGAAAGGTGTTTTATTTGGTCCCCCCTGATGTATGGAGTTCTCCTTGTCTACCCCTACCAAAATAAGATTTTATTTCGTTTATTGACAGAAGAGCAAAATCTTGGGTCACACTTATGAGTTTAAGAGTCAAGCGGTTAATGCTTCTTCGTTTCATAGCTATGTCTTACTCATATGGAGCTAAGATTAAAACTCTTAGAAATGATAATGGTGGAAGTACATGAATCACCAAATGAAGGAGTTTTTTGAGAAAAAATGGAATTTTTTATCAAACAACGTGCCCTTTTATCCCCAACAAAAAGGAGTGGCGGAAAGGAAGAATAGGCACTTAATGGAGATGACAAGGCAATTCTATTTCTAGAGGTGTTCCCCAAAACATTTTGGGGAGATGCGGTCATGACTTTTCTTTTCTTATAAATGTCTACCCAACCAAAACTAAAATTTGTCTCCCCATGAAATTTTGAATGGAGAAAAACCCCAAAATTGATCATCTCAGGGTTTTTGGATGCATTTTTTATGTGCTGTTCCGGAAGGAACGAAAACAAGCTTGAACAAAGGATATCAAGTGCGTTTTCTTAGGATACTCATCAACTCAAAAAGGGGGGGAAATGTTTCAATCCGAGACAAGAAGAATGATGTCTCAAGGGGTGTAAAGTTTGAGAAGAATCAAGTTACTTCAATGAGAAGGATTGGTCTAAAGGAGCGAAACTTGTTCAATCTACTGAAGATCAAGCTAAACGTTTGAAGGTTCTCTTGGAAGGACTAAACAAGCTTGTAAACTCGGATCACACCAATGAAGATGGTGATTCTAGTGGAAGTGTGAGTGAGTCTAGTGGACGCGAGGGAGATCCTCAAGAAGAAGAGGAGGAACACCAAAGCATGGAGGAGAATAATCTTCAAGAGGAGGAATCTCAAGAAACTATGGAGGAATCACCTCTTTCTTATGAACCATTGCTAAGTCCATCACGAAGTGACTCTCCAACCGGTCTTCGTGAGGTTCCACTCACTCAAGAACAAGTACCTGGCCTAAGGAAGAGTACTAGGATCAAGTATCCTCCGAGTCATTGGAAAGATTACTATATCAATTTTGTTGATGTAGGGGAATCTTCCAATTCAAAGGAGAAAGAGAAGGGTGTTTTATCCTATTGAGGATTATTATACTTTGGAATTGTTGCCAGAGATGCATCAGTGTTATTTGGTGGAATTGGATAATGAGGAGATCCCGAACTCATACCAAGAAGCTAGATCAAAGACTAAGTGGACGAATGCTATGGAAGAAGAGCTAGAGTCTATGAGGAAGAATGATACTTGGGAGATTGGTGGAGCGTCCCAAGGATAAGAAGTGTGTTGGGAATCGTTGGGTGTACACGATCAAGAGATTGAGTGATGGAACACTAGAAAGGTACAAGGCTAGGTTGTTGCAAAGGGATATACTCAAGTATATGGAGAAGACTACACAGATACTTTTGCACCCGTAGCAAAGCTTCACACCGTAAGGGTGCTCCTTTCCGTGGCTATAAACAAGTCATGGGGACTTTGGCAAATGGATGTGAAGAATGCATTCTTGCAAGGAGAATTGGAAGAAGAAGTCTATATGGATATTCCCGAAGGAGTTGTGTCAAAGGGAAGAGATCAAGTTTGTAGACTCAAGAAAGCAATCTATGGATTGAAACAATCACCTAGAGCTTGGTACCAAAAGTTGAGCAAGTGTCTAATGGAGAAGGGGTTCTCGAGATCTTCGGCCGACCATTCTCTTTTCGTGGAGCATGGACAAGGAAGGACGGTGGTTGTTCTTATCTATGTTGATGATATTATTATTACTGGTGATAATGTTGAAGGAATTGAGAAAACCAAAAGGATGCTTAAGGAGGAGTTCGATATCAAAGACTTGGGAGAGCTCAAATATTTCCTTGGGATCGAGATACTTAGGACGGATAAGGGGATGTCCATATGTCAAGGAAGTATACTTTGGAGATACTTAGTGAGACCGGGAAATTAGGAACGAGACCAGCTAAGACTCCCATTGAAGATAATTACAAAGATGATGTTATGAAGGAGCCTTGGAAGGATGTTAAGCGATATCAAAGGTTGGTAGGGAAGTTGATTTACTTAACAATCACGAGGCCTGACATATGTTTTGCCGTGAACCAAGTAAGCAAACATATGCAAGCCCCAACGCTTCATCATTGGCACATGGTGGAAAGGATTCTAAGGTACTTGAAGATGAATCCGGGAAAGGGTATTTGGTTTAACAACAATCAAAATACCGATCTTGTTGGATATTGTGATGCGGATTGGGCTGGAGATAAAGAAGATAGGAAGTCTATCACCGGATATTGTACCTTTATTGGAGGTAACTTAGTAACTTGGAAGAGTAAGAAGCAAAAGGTTGTGTCTCTATCTAGTGCTGAGGCCGAGTATAGAGCCATGAAGGAGGTTACTAAGGAGTTGATTTGGTTGAAGGAGCTTTTGAAGGATTTGGGTGTGAAAAATGATCATCCTATCAATTTGTATTGTGATAACAAGGCGGCGTTGCACATTGCTTCAAATCCGGTGTTTCATGAGAGAACCAAACATATTGAAGTGGATTGTCATTTTGTTCGAGAGAAAGTTCAAGATGGGACAATTCAAGCATCCTTTGTGAAGAGTGAAGAACAACTTGCGGATATCTTTACAAAAGCAACTACTTCGCAAGTGTGTGAAAAGATTCATGGCAAGATTGGTTTAAGGGATCTCCACCAACCAATCTTGAGGAGGAGTTTTGAATGACATAGGGAATGGAAGAGTGTTGAATGACATAGGGAATGGAAGAGTCTTGAATGACATAGGAAATGGAAGAGTCTTGGCATAAATGAATGGAAGTCAAAGAGATGGTCTTGTGTTCATTGAATCATTGTTGTTAATGCATTCATTGAATTATTCTCTTGTTTAGTCTCTATATAAACACAATGTATGAGAAAGAAAAGATCATAACTTGGAATACAAAAAACACTCTTTCTTTCTATTCTCTAAACTCTTCATCTCCATACTCACAATCTCTTAACTCTTCTTTCTCATCTCTACTCTCTCAAATTTTCAGAGCCTTCTTTGGAAGGAGGGTGCGGCATCCATGGCATTCAACTCATCTACTCCAATCCGGTCTAAAACTGATTCATGACAAAACTGCCCCGTGGGTTACCACCTCGTCCCACGACTTGGCTGACTTCGTCGGAGAGTTGACCGGATACGAGTCAGAGGAGGACTTTAGGGAGACAGGAACATCACGGAGGATGATGGCGACGGTGCAGGAATCTGTTGCGGATGCGTCCATGGTGGAGCTGCCCCACGTAGCGAGCCAGATGATGATGATGGAGGGTGGTCAGGGGGATGATCGAGAGAGGGTGATGGAGGATCGAGTTGAGAGGACTTTGGGTTTTACGAAGGAGGGAGGATGGAGCGGGTGTTGAGGATGGCGGATGATCTACGGTTGACGACGTTGAAGACGATCGTTGAGGAGGTTCTGAATCCTGTCCAGGCTGCCATTTCTTAATCGCGGTAGCGGGAGCTGCACCTTCGGGTTCATGATTGGGGGAAGAGGAGAGACCAAAATAATTATATCCAGTGTTCGTTCTTATATATATGTACTAGTTAGTTTGTGCAAGAAACAGTCTTCCAAAATATATGTGAAAGGTTATTAGAAATTGTTGATTACTCTACTTACTTAATTAAGCCAAGTTGCAAGTAAGTCTTTTCACTAAGATTATATGGATCATCACACACCACATTAGGACTGGAATTTTCATCGGTTAGCGGATAACCTGTAACCGGTCAAACTGGTAATCATATTCATTTTTTGTCTAAATGAAGAAACTAAACCGAACTAATTCTTAAAAAACTGGGTAGTCGAAACCGCATCCCATTAAAGTATGATTTTTTTTGGATAATCGATCGGTCAACAAACACAAAATTGATTTTGGGTTAAGATTGAAACTAAAAAACATGGTCTTGACTGGGAGAGGATGACGATCCGGAGAATCGGATGGAAAACCCTACGGCTCAAGGCGCCCCCTCGTCGGCGGAACTTCGCGGCCGCCGGACCAAGGGATGACTCTGCCTTTTGCTAAAGCCATCCTTTGACGCAACCAGTAGTTCCGACTCTGCCCCCAGGAAACGAATGAGAGAGCCCTGTTGAACCCGATTTGTCATCAGTCGGATGTTGCTCAGAACTCTTCAAAGATACAACAAGAGCCTCCTTCTGGTTGCTCGAACCCCTCAAATGGACCCAAATCACAAGCTCCTAAATCCTACCGCTCAGCTGCTACCTCTGGCCAATGGATTACTGATGATGGGGCTAAGTTTCAGAACAATCATACCTCTTTTATGCAGGATGACAGCGTAGGAAACCCCTAGATGTCCGCGTATTGCGTTCTCTGAGGAGGAGATTCTTTAGCTTCTTAGACCTTGGTCGAAAGCAATCGTGGTGAAGATTCTGGAGAAAAACCTTCTCCTTCTTTGACAGTCAAGCGACGTTTGGAATCGATTTGGGAAAAAGGCGGGAAAGGGTTCAGGTGTCTGATATGGCGAAAGACTTTTTTTTGGTTAGGTTCTCGGATCAAGATGACTACCAAAGAGCAGTGTTTGGTGGGCCATGGAAAATCTATGATTACTACATCTTGTTGCTCGATGGTCCCCCCTTTTTAATGACGAGGAGCCGATCTCAACTATTATGACGTGGGTTCGCCTCCCAAAGCTTCCAATTCACTATTTTAACCCCAATGGCAGTTAATCGTATTGGGAATTATATTGGGAAGGACGATTCGGATGGACTTAGCAACGTCGGAAGGAGCGAGAGCACGTTACGCGAGGGTTTGTGTTGAGATTGATTCTCACGAAGCCGCTCCTTGGGAAATACATGATCGAAGATAGGGTTGTACCACATTGTTTACGAAAGCTTTTAAAATATAGGCTTTAATTGTGGTTTCTATGGCCATAAAGATGATGCTTCCGCCATTTAAGGATCCTGTCGTTTCCCCAAGGGACGAAGCAAGGATGGGGGGAAAGGAGGTAGGAGGAAGGGGACATTGGCCAATGGATGCGGTCTGCCGCCGTCAGAAAAATTGCCCCAAACCCCCCCAAACCCCGCTTTGGCCCCAAACAGTATTTTTAGGTTCGAGTTTGAACCCGTTGAATGAGGGGTAATCCCCCCTTCCCCCGGGCCCCCCAAAGGGGAAGGAAAAAGGAAAAGGGAAAAAAAGGGTAGTAAGGAAAAGGCGTTTCTGGGGTCGGACCTGTCCCCGGTATTTGCGGCCGGGCGCTCTTAAGAAAAACTGGCCGGGGTCTAACTGTGACAATCGGAGTTGAAAAATCTAGTCAGCCCCCAAATCCCCGCAGAAAAGCCATCAAGGATGTCCCAACATGTTCCCTTTAAAAAAATAAATAAAAGGGAATTGGAGGGAAACGGGTGTGAAAAGGGCTTAGGGAAAAATTGTTTCGGTCCCTTTTACCCTTTTTAACCCCCCTTTCCCTTGCTGAGAGAGCCCGTTGTTAAGCCAATAGCTGTCGGTCAAAGTGTGAGACTAAAGAAAATTCCACCCAGGGTAAGGTTTATCAAAAAATTAGAGCACAAAAGGTCCCGGAGGTTTCCCCAAAAAAGAAAGCCAATTAGGCCCCCTTTTTTAATTCAGGGGGTTCCAAAGCGGGCGGCCACCCCTGCCGAATTGTAGCTTGGGGGGCCCTTTTTTCCCCCCCCAAAGTTTCTTTCTTTTGGAAATTTTTTAAAAGGGGGGGGAAAAAGCCATTTATCCCCTTCCCCGAAATTCTATTTCTTTTAAACATGACATTTGTGTTTTTTTGGAAACGTATTAGTGGCACGAAAGTTCGAAAGTTTTAAAAAACTTTTGTTTTAAAATCCTTTGGGGGTTAGGCCAAGGGGGGGGTATCTGGGTCCGTGGAACGCGGAAAATTTGCTATTACAGAAAGGGCAGATCGGTCAAGCTTTATTGAATTAACAACGCGGGGCCCTTCGTCTTATCTGGCTGTGTATGCGAAACCCCTTTCCCCCGGGGAGCTTTTCTTTGGGAGGGGTCCCTGATTGGGCGGCTAAAAGGGGCGATTCCTGGTGTTTCGGAGCGTTAAAACATCCCCCAAGTGATGAGAAAACGGGGGGGGCGCGTTTCACCCTTGGGCAGCTTCGTTCATTGGTGCTCAATGATTTGGTCTATCGATCTTGGGTTTTTCGGCCCGCTTTTACTGGTTTGGGGGCCTTGAAAGGGGAGATTGACCGTTTTGGTTCCCTGGGTTGGGCTCCCATTCCCGGAAGGGGTTGGTAAGTTCTCCCGGCCCAAAACTGATCATAGCCGATCCTTTT
>JAVBHU010001089.1:0-11221 GCA_034768395.1 Linum lewisii | reverse complement strand
AACTAACACAGATCCCCTTCCCCGCCATGTCCGCCACCCGCAAGCCGCCAGGTCAGTCCTCCGTTTCACCGCCGTTAGGCGGCTTCCCGCCGCAGATTAGCCTCCGAAGACCAGGTCCACCTCCTTCACTTTCCGCACCACTAGAAGAACCCACCCCGCCTCTATTCGTCTTTCCAGGTATTTTTCTTCCCCCATCTGAAAGAATCTCTTCCTAAGTTTAGGTCAATTCAGATATAAGATGTTATGAATTTCCGATTAGGTCGATGAGCCTCCTTCTCATTGCTTCCGTATCACACTGCGACGGCCTCTTCCTTGATCAATTCGAAGCTCTCCATCTCCAGCTGCGCTTATGTCTGGTCCCTCGATGGTAAAGTTTTCCAAACATTGAATTCTTCTGTTGGTTGCCATAAATCTCTGCTTTCTATTTGGTGAAATGATTGATTGAAAGATTGCTTTCAAATGATCATATGTTCTGATGGATTCGTCATTCTTGAGATGGGATTGTTACCAATAACTCATGGATGTGATTACTTGATAATCCATATCCATTTGAACTTTTCGTGTTTATATGTGCTTTCAATGCAAACTAAGGTAGTTAGATATGCAACAAGTGTAGATGTTTTCGTTGCTGCTTTCCATCTGCAATCTACTGTGATTGAGTTAGTTGTTCCTGATCTGTCTTACTCGACTGAATCACAAACCCATGTCAGTTTGATTCGTGTTCTTCATTTCGTATTGATTTACCCTACAGTAATTCTCTTGCATTGTGTTGCAGATGGCTGATTCAGTTGCTATCTACTGCAGTCAGTTGTTTGTTCCTGATCTTTCCCAACTAAATAACAAAACCCATATCAGTTTGCTTAGTGTTCTTCATTTTGGTATAAATAGCAACTCTATTGTGAAATGCTTCTTTCTGTTGTGCTGCAGATGGATGACTTGCTCTGTGTATGGGTCAATCCGCTGCTCTCGTTTGGAGTTCCTCATTGATTTCAATGGAGTCCAGAGTTGCATTTTGAGACATTTTCAGGCATTGAGAATGGAAAAGCAAATTCAAAGTTCATCTGTTCATACTATTTCATTTTGTTCCATTTAGATTTGGGATTTGTGCCAACTTTCTGTTAATACAATGTCTTTTGGTTACCCAAACTGATCCTCAATTCATTCCAGCTTCATATTCTGGTAGCAAAACCAACGATTTCTCACCATGTTTTCCAACATTTGACTCATGCATCTAGATATAATAACCAAATATATATCATTAGATAAACAGAAGCATTCTACTATTAACAGTTTCAACACCAAGATGGCACACCAGCCACTAACGTAGAAATAAGGTACTAAACATCGTAGCAGGTTAAGCAGTTAAACTAACCAAAAGATTGAATCAAACCACCCGATGCACCAAATCCGAATAAGAATACCAGAAATCTTTGATCAGGCCTTTCTAAAGCTTATATATACCTCCACTAAACAACCCAAAACCCATCAACCTAACCGAGCCACTCCAAGCTCTTCTAATCATCAGCAACGGTGACCAGTTCGTATTCCCCAGCGACAGATTGTTATCCTCGTTCACCACGAACTTAGCAGGCTCGGTGACTTCAATGCGTCCCCATTTGTCAACAGCCAGCCTCATCGAACCCTTGAACATGTCAATCTTCGAGTTCCGGATGATGACTGTTGTCCTGGCTTCATCATGTCAACTGCAGCAGAACAACCACAACCACAGTTCACATACCAGTTCATACAGAAACAATAGAGACCAAACAATCAAATCAAGATATCTGAACTAAGAGCTACGATTGATTGCATCAAACTATAAGGAAACACTGACAAACATCACAGTTTCATTACTTAGGAATTCCACGCCAGAAGTGCACTACTAATGTATTAGGGACTAAGCAATTTCGTCCAAGCTCAATCAGACTACCACTTGATATTACTCAAATCACAATTCACAAGCTTGCACAATGTGAATAAAGAATGAGCCACCTGATCTGTCAATTGTCTAAAATTGATCTCATAAACCCAAGTTAGATCACGAGACTAAACGACTATTCTATTTTCCTGTTCAGCTTACTATGAAGCTCTTCTCAGCACAGCCAACATTTCCCAATCAATATTCAGCAATCAAGCTAATTGATCTGATGAACCTTTAACTAAAAGTTCATCTCAAGACACTAGACAAACAGAACGCAACCAAAGGGGGAAAAAAAAAGATAAAAGACCTTGATCGTTGCGAGCGGTGAAGAGGATGGTTCCGGTCTCGTCGCCGATGAGGCACTCGGCGATTCGGTTGTTGCGGAGCGCTGAACACGGCGGGTCGTCCTTGCTGCTGCTGGGAGACAGGGTTGGAGGACAAGACTTTGACGATCAGGTTATGGCCCTGGTACCGGGCTTCAGCTGCTGACTTTCACGAACACCGGCTTCCGCTTTTTCCACTACTCTGTTCCCCGCCGCTGCCGCTGAAGCAGCGTTGTTGCTCCCATGCTGGTGCTGGTTGGATTTCGCGGTGGTCGCCATTGATTGGAGTGAGAAGAAGAGGAGAGGACTCTGTATAGTGAAGATTTTGGAAACCCTAGGGCGTGAGGAAGAGAGGAGTATTTGATTTTTCTCTTCTCGGAACTCCCACTAACCCGGAATTTTCGTACTGTTTCTGTTCTTGCCATTTTATACATGACTTTTTAGGTCTCATGGTTTGAGCAATACGCTGTCGTTTTTGTTTTGCACGGGGAGTTGTAGGAAGTATCCCGTCAGTGAATGAAGTAGATCAATTTATGGTGCTGAAGTTACTTACGTGTAGATTCATTCAAACGTGACGATCCTACGTTTAAATGAATCTATACGTAGGTGGTGCTGAAGTTTCAACACTCTAATATTTTCCGAATGAAGTGGCCTAGTGGTTTAGTATAAACTTTCAACTTGGTCAACAATTCAAATGAGAAAGTTAGCTAAAATCCGTTCCCACATGAGAGCCGGATCTTATAGGGGAACCCAAGCTTTGAGTTTGGTTAGTAGACCAAATTTCCTACACAGAATAAGAGGTTCGTCGGAGTTACTCCTTTTAGCTGAAAAATCAAGGTAGTCTTCGGAGTTACGATTCTTGCATTAGGACACAAAACAATCTAATGAGTACTAGAACACCTGACACTTGTACTATGACAATTGGTGGGACGAAACTACAGTAGCTTCGAACTCGTATCGGAGGAGTTCTCGTGCCTGGAGTCGATTGGTGGCAGGATGATGTGGCGTGGTGGAGAAATTTGAGGACTGGCGGCGGTGGGGATGTGGTGGTCAGGTCGTTGGAGGAGTGGGGCGACAATGGGGGGCATGAGGCGTGGTGGTTGTGGATTCGGCGGTGAAAGACGATTGGGTGTTGTGGGTGAAATCGCTGCTGTGAAAGGGAAAATAGGCAGTGGTTGTCAGCGGCGTGGTTGTCGTCGGTGTGGGAAATCGCTAGTGGGGGAAGGGCGCTGTCGTATCGGCAGGTTAGGGAAATCCCTGGTGGGGAGGGGAGCATTGAGCTATGGGAAGAATGAAAGGGGTTGCAGCGTCGTTATTAGTTATGTGGAAGAACCAGAAAAGAGATTGTTTGTCCCTATTTTTGTGGTGGGGATAATTTAATATTTTTTCCTTATTTTTTATTTAATTGCATTAAATTCCTAAAACTAATCTAACTCATTCATTCACATCTAATAGCTCCTATCAATTTGATTTACTAGACCAAAGGAAAGACTTAATCCTTGTATAGGCTCCGACCAAATAGCTTTGGTCACCGAAAAAAAAAATGCACATAGAGCCGGTGGACACTTGAAATGTGACAATTAGGATCTACAAAGGAAACTATTAAATTCGAAGGAGAGAGTTAATGTGTCCGGGTAGTCCATAGAGAAACAAGGCCTAGAAATGGTGGTTTCATTCCATAGCTGATCAGTTGGGTAGCCTGGATTTAATTTGCAGAGGAATATATGTAAGCTAGATCATCAGACCCAGAGCACAAAATTACAAAAACATAACAATCTATTCAATTCAGGGCTTTTTAACTAAAATAAATAAAAAAAATTAACTATTAACCTAAATAAATACGTTTCAAAACTATTTATTTCTGTAAATATAATCGCCCATGGTGTAGGCGATATCGCCCCAGGCCTAGGCGATATCGCCCCAGCACCGTGGATTGTCACCCGTGACTCGTGATTAGATTCGATTGAGTCACGGGTGTGAAAATAGCCAGGGATTAGGCGATATCGCCTAGGGCATGGGCGATATCGCCTATATCTTGGATCACTAAGCACCCTATAAATCCTTGTTAGTTTCGGGGGGTTAGTCACCAAATCGAAAGAACTAACATTCTAAAATGGCCGACTACACTTTGTCACGAGAATTCCGAATCCAAGTTTTTTGGGGGGGCCGTATCGTCCAGGATTGGACCGGCTTATCCTACGAAGGGGGAAATAATGTCCGTCTGAAGATGACCAAGCGAGCGACCTATGATAGTGTGGTTACCGTGTTCCAACGGGAAAAAGGGTCTTGGAGCGGATCAGATAATCCAGTCATTTGTCTGGAGAATGCCGATTTTACAGTTCTGAGGGAAATCTGTCGCATTTCGTTTCTAGGCCGATATCGGACGACAACGGCGTACAAGTCATATACGACTTAGTTCGCGTCAACCCATTTTTCGAAGTTGCCGAGTTGTACGCCTTGATGGAAGAGGAGCCGTCTCAGTTCTCCGATTTCTCGGGGGTCATTCCAAATCAGATGGCAGAGCAGAGCCAAACGTATGATGGGGAATACATGGCGACCAGTCATATCGGTCCGGAGTTCCAGGAGGTTGACCAAGAGGGGTTGGCGCGAGATGAATATGTCAGCACTGACGATTCTGGAGATGAAAGGAGCCATTGCTCGGCGGACGAAGGGAATCCAAACGTCGACGATGACATTGGCCAACCCGACGAGGAAGACGACGATGAAGAAGGGGGAGCCCACAGCAAATAGCGTGGAAGTTTATGTGCCACTGGAACATGCCCACGAGCGAGGGGTGACGACTGTGACGACATTATGACAATCTCCAACACCTACTCCATGGACAGGCGCTTCCAGATCCCAGCGAAGGCGTACTGGTCGGTTGGAGATGGAATTCTTCTTGGTCAGACATTCTCTACCAAAGGTCAACTGATGTCCCTAACGAAGAGCCAAGCAGTCATCCGCAACTATAAGTACAGGGTAATCACTTCCAACCCGAAGGAATGGGCCATCAAGTGCATCGACCCGAACGTGTCCTTGGAGGATGCGTTCTACACTTAGCAACAGATATGGATTCTGGATAATACGACAACTCAACAACGGCCACAGTTTTTGACCGGTCAACGATACTAGGGCCCCACCCACAGCTCGATGTCACGCTGATCTCAGATGCAATCATGCACATTGTGTGCAGAGAGCCGGGGTTGAAGGTTGAGACAGTTATTGATTGCATTCTGGAGAAGTACCACCGCAAGATATCGTACCGGAAGGCCCTGGTTTGGGAAGCAACGTGCTGTCGAGAAGCTGACGGGGACTGGGTGGCATCATACAACAACATTGAGACAATCCTGAATGCTATTCGTCTCACGAACCCCGGGACACGGTACGAGATCAGAACCAACCCGGCGGGTAACAGTAGGATGTTCAAGAGTGTGTTTTGGGCGTTTGGCCCATGCATAGAAGCCTTCAAGCACTGCCTGGGGTCATGATCATTGACGGCACATTCCTCACGGGGAATACAAGCAAGTGTTGTTGATGGCTAGTACATTCGATGGGCAACATCGGGTTGTTTAATTGGCGTACGCCCCTAGTTGACCAAGAGGATCACGATAATTGGAAGTGGTTCATGGAGAATCTCAGAGACATGTGACCATCGGGCCAACATCACAATCATCAGTGATCGACACAAGGGGATAGCAGCGGCAATGCGCAACATTGATCGAGGTGGGTATGGAGGTGGTGTCTACGCCATTACGTAAGCAACTTCAACAAGAAACACCGCAACCAAACTTTAAAATCTCGCCTTTGGAACTTAGGTATTTGTCAACTTGTTTACGGTGTATATTTGAACTTAACTAATATAATATTCTCATACAAACTAGATGTTCATAGAAGTCTTCATCGCTACCCGCAGGAATAGAAGGGAATGTGCGGAAGTTTGAGGCAAAGAAGGCAGAATGGTTGGCGATCCATGATGAACAAAACGTACGGGAGCCAAAATGGGTGAATGAGGAACTACCCTTATGGAGCTTGGCCTATGACAACACTGAGGGAGGCGGTGCTCGGTGGGGAACCATGACGACCAACGCGCAAGAATGCGTGAACGGAGTACTTAAGGGCGTGCGACGTTTGCCCATGTCTTCTGTGATCGAGCACACATTCCATCGTATGGTCAAGTATTGGCATAGGCGCCGTGGGGAATACCAGGGAATGTTGGCAGAAGGGAACGCGTATACGAAGTACTGTCAGAAATTAACCGAAGAATCTACGTCAAGTTCCGTCAGACACTACGTGCTGCCGTACGATGCGGCTAACGGGTTTACGAGGTTAAGTCTGGTCCAAACAATCAGAACCGTAGCGGTAATAATAGCTACGTTGTTCGGTTCGATAGGCAGTCGAATCGTAAGGGGACTTGCACATGCGGGAAGTTCCAGGGGTACAAGGTACCGTGCTCCCATGCTGTAGCTTGTTGCACATTTGCTGGTGCTAACTGGCACAACTACGTCAGCCCCTTCTATCTGGTATCCAAGACCCAGCTAGTGTATGCTCAGTCATTCCAACCAATACTGGGTCCTAAAGACTGGATCCCACACACAGGCCTACCAGTGATCCCGCAACCTCATCTTCTTCGTGGACAGGGTCGTCCACGACACTCTCGAATCAGAAACGAGATGGATTGGCGTGAGGAGGGTCGCCCAAGTAAGTGCAGGACATGCGGTCGCGTGGGTCATAATGCAAGGACATGTGGAAGGAGACGGGACAGTGCTGGGGCGTCTTCTAGTAATCAAGCGTGAAATAAAATAGTGTATCTGTAACGTTTTTATCTCGGTTCGTTTAATAAAATAGTAGTCACTCTAGGCATAGGCGATGTCGCCTGTGACATGGACGATATCGCCTGGGTCACGGGCGATTTCGCCTGTGCCACAACAGGGGGCAGTGTGCATCATAAAACCCTCCCATCACCAGCTTCCAAACACACACCACTACTTTCAATTTTTCGAATTCAGTTTCCATCCACCTCGGTCACACTATGGTGTTCACACATGGGGAAAGAAGTAGAGCTCGCGATAAAGGTAAAAAACATGTCTTGTTTCCCCGTCTACTTCACGTTTTGCACTAATTACAATTGCTATTCTCGTGTAGTTTCAGAAGTTGATCGTATAATGTACAAGCTGAAGAAACCTCAGGAAGACCTGTTCGAGTATGAGCTAAGTGAGGTGAATTGCTGGTGTGATTTGAGGGCAACAAGATCCATTCAACTGAAGGATCTCGAACCCTATTTTGGGTGTCCGCTTGAGAGGGAGGTATAAAGACTGGAATGATTTTCTTAATTTGTCACCTATCCCATTAATATTTCCTAACCAGCATGTTTCGTTGCCATTTTGTAAAGAACAAGGGTTGTGGTTATTTTGAAACATTGGTGGTTCGGGAGGCTGTGGACAAGATCAGAAGGGAGAAGGACAATATAATTCGGGCGAAGGACAAAGAACTTGATCGAGCTAAGAGGGAGACCCAAAGGATCGTTAGGGAGAAGGACGAGATGATTCGACAACTGAACCAGAAAATCAAGGAACAACAAGAGCTTATGAATTTCATTATGAGAAACCCTCGGACCTGAACCGTGTTAGAACTGTTGTTTAGTAATTTTCGTAGTGAAGTTTGTTATAATAAAATGTGGCGCAGTGTTCCATCCACAACAAGATCGAAATGGTTGAATTTCATTGCAAAAACATTAACAGCGAAAATGACATGAAAGTGCAAATCGATCACAATAGTACGACATATGAATACACAAACAACCGAGACAAGTACAATCGATCACCATAGTACGACAAATACAAACAGTAAACCATAACATAAATCCAGAAACGACAAAATACAAATGTGAGTGTCAATGCCTCCGACCCCTCTGGCGTCTCTGTCGCTGCTCGTCCGTGTAGCAATCCGGTGGACGCAATGTAGTCCGATCACGTAACATGTGAGTGTACGGTGGTGTCTGGGTGGACTGCGGTACGAAATTCAGGTCGATGGACCCAATCCTCGAACCCACTGTCCTCCGAGAAACCCTGGGAGCCGACCGGATGGCTCTGATCAACGTGCTGGCTGGTGGGCCCATACGGCTGGCTACTCGACGCACCTGGGTGTCCTGCATGCTGGTAATGAGGTGCCGTCGGCTGGTACTGAGGCGCCGAAGCCTGGTACTGAGGAGGGTCATCAAAACTGTACGTCTGCCCGTCAGCGAAATCCTCGTTCCACACATAGTAGGGTGGAGGTGCGTATCCCACATCATGGTGCGCGAGACCGCCGTAATCGACATCATCCAACCCTGTACGGTGACCTCTCTGTGGGATGGGATATCCATCATAGGGAGTGTATGTCGGCAGGCGTGATGCTGCACGTGGGCGGTGTGGTCCTCGATCGGGAAGGCGCTCATATGCTCCGCTCATAGCCAATCCAGATCGGAGCACATGACTCATGTGAGAATCACTCGTACCACTCAAAAGGGTAGCCTGCTCCAACGAGGCGATCTGAAAGGCAAAACAAAAATAAAAGTTAGTGTACCCTAAGGGAATACTAAATTGCCTACAGTTACTCAAGTAGGTGGTCACTAACCATCCCCTGAAACTGTGCACCATCGTGTGATATGGCCAGGCGTGTCCGTCTCCTGTACCACTCGTCGTACTCATCATGGAAGTGGTGGATCAATGGATCTGCTATCACCTCGCCCTCGCAATGTGCTGATCCCGCTCCTCCCAGAGACGTAAGTACTGTAGGTACCTAGCACCCCAATCATGTACTGGTGCTCTGAAGTCCAGTCCCAGCAACTCCTCGACGCGAGCAGCAGGCTCGGCGTCCTGTGGGATACGCTGACCATGTCCGAACTGACGCATGCAACGATCAGGATGGTGCCATGAGACACAGTCTATGCACAGCATGGGGCAAACAGCTCGCCAGAACACATCGTCCTCCAACTGATAGTCCTCCTCTCGAAAGGCGTACGGCATCCACTGGAGAATTAATAAATATATTGTAAGGAAGAATTAAGAAAATCAGAGATAGTATGTACATGAGGTTAAGATTCCTAACCACGAACTCCGTGTTCCGATCAAGTGCGTAGCGTATTTCCTCCAGCTTCATAGCCACGCGATGCTGGTGGCGCCGGATGACAGACATCCAGCGCACACCACGAGGAACGGTGTCAGCATCTGGTGGGTCACCACCTGCTACGTAGCGCTCGGCTATGCTCGGGAATCTCTCCAACGCCCACAGCTGGACCAGCAAGGTGAAGCCTCCGATATCACCTGTACCCCTCTGACTCCCAGCCGTGAAGAAGGCCGCCCTCCCCATGGCCTTATACAGCCATGCTAGTACCGCACTACCCCAACTGAACGTGGATGCAACCGCAGAGTCCCCAACAAGCCGGAGTAGATGAACCGGTATCAAGTCTCCAGTCCGGTCAGCTAGTAGAATGGCGCCAATAAGAACCCAAGTGTAGGCTCGTGCGTAGCGGAGAACAACATCTGCTGGAGCACCAGCCGGTAGACGATCAAACATGCCCTTAACCCACGAGATCTTCACTGACTGTCCCGTACAACTCCCAGCTGGGGTCGGCACCCAACAACTCCTCACATATGAGACCCGGGTCACGTCGGTCCACTGCTACGGTAACAGGAACTCCATCGATAGGAAGACCTGTAAGCACCTCAACATCCTCCAAGGTGATCGTCGCCTCGCCCGGTACCAGGTGGAATGTGTTCGTCTCTGGTCGCCACCTCTCAATCAATGCTGTGACGAGCTCCTTACACGGTGTGAAACCGAGTAAACGAACAACAGGGAGGAGTCGACACTCTCGCAAGAATGCCTCGTACTCTGAACTCCACTCTAAGCAAGAACTACGCTGTCGCAACTTCAGCGCCTTGCACGCATGTGGGTCACGCCACACTAAAGTAGCCCTATGCTTGTTCTCCCCCCACAGTAGAGAACAATCACCAGGTTGAGGCCTAACGCTCTCGGGAATCCGATCCACCAACGGTTCATCCCATCCATAGCTCGACATCTATTGTATACTAAATTGTTAGAAAAGCTATTTTATACTAATTCTCTTTGTCAAAAGTATACTAGTTCTCTAACCTCAAAATTATACTAATTGTCTAACCTCAAAATTATACTAATTGTCTAACCTCAATATTATACTAATTCGCTAACCTCAACATCATACTAATTCTCTAAACTATCCATAAATAATGACATGGTTCACAATGACATAAGAAAAATAAATAATGTATGTACTACGTACCTTGTGTAATGGTGCGAGAAAAGGTCCTCTCCGTTTTATAAAAATCCTACAACGTCAATATGACAGTGTTAATAAATCACTGTGGAAAAAAATATCCACCATAAAACCCTAAACTAATTCTCTAACCTAAAACCCTAAACTAATTCTCTAACCTAAAACCCTAAACTAATTCTTAACCTAAAACCCTAAACTAATTCTCTAACCTAAAACCCTAAACTAATTCTCTAACCTAAAACCCTAAACTAATTCTCTAACCTAAAACCTACTAAATAATGTAATTAAAAAAAAAGGGAGAAAAGAGACTTACCTTTGCCTTAGGGGGTTACCGAGTACTGTGGGAGAATGAGTTGAAAAATGGGGTATTTATAGGGGTTGGGGCGAGATTGCCCGGTCTCCAACCCTTGGGCGAGATCGCCCGTATCCTAGGCGATATCGCCTGTGGCTGGGGCGAGATCGCCTATGGCTGGGGCGAGATTGCCATGTGTCCAGCCAGATAGCATTTACTCGGTTGGTTGGGCAGTTTAGAATCGGTTTGACCAGCAATCCTCGGTGCTGGGGCGATATCGCCTAGGCCACGGGCGATATCGCCTATGCCTGGGCGATTATATTTACAGAAATAAATAGTTTGAAACGTATTTATTTAGGTTAATAGTTAATTTTTTTTATTTATTTTAGTTAAAA
>JAVBHU010001088.1:0-11224 GCA_034768395.1 Linum lewisii | reverse complement strand
CAAAAACAAATTCTACATGTTTTTTTCCTTTTTAGTTTGAACTTAGTTTGTTTCTTCCTTTTTTAATTTAGTGAATTTTTAATTGTATTTTGTTAGTGTCATAGAAGGACATAGAGAACCCCTGGGGTTTAAATGTAATTATATATATATGACCCATTGTACTATTGTTTCAAACCCCCCTTGTTTTAAAGATTTTTTTTTTAAAACTTTTGTTTTTCTTCCCTATAGTTTTAAACATGAAAATCTTAGCTTTGGGCCCTTGGTTTATATTTTCGTTAATCACCTTTTCTTGTGGCACCATTCTACTATGGACAAAAGATTTCATTGTTATAAAAAACCAGCGGGGCCAAGCATCCCCGTTATCTAAGTCGTCGTTGTTCTGTCACCAACTTATAGATTATGATATCTTCCTTGGCTATAGGATTCATTTTCAAAATGCGTGATCCTAGTGCGCCCTAACAGACTTTAAAGGTTTCTAATTAAAAAGGGATCAAACCCCTTAAGTTACTGGGCCCAAAGAAACTAGTCTCCTTTTTGTGGGGAAAAAATCAATCTACCCCTTTTATAAAAACATAACTAATATACAAACCCCAAATGGTGCGATAATCCATTGAAAGAAACGAGCGTTTTTTCCCTGCATACCTTGTTCGCTTCTGATAAAACCGAAAAAGGAGTTATGACATTTTAATTGACAAAAAGATATCTCATATTTATTTATTTAGTTTTAAAATTTTTGTTTGTTTTTCCTTTTTTTTTTTAGCTAGTTTTTTTAATTGTATTGTGTAGTGTTAAAAGGACATAGAGAATCCTGAGATTAATGAAATTATATATATATGATCATTGTATCATTTTTTCCCAAACCCCCCTTTTGTTTAAGATTTTTTTTTCAGAATTTTGTTTTTTTCCTAATAGCTTTAGTGTAAATGTTGCTCTTGGCCCTTGGGTTTTCATTTTAAAGTTAACCCCTTTTTTGTGCCCCATTCTACTATGGACATAAGATTTTAGTTATATACAACCAGCGGACAAGATCGGTTAAAAAGGTGGGTGTTGTTCCTGATCCCCAATTATGTTTATATCATTTTCCCCGGGTATAACGTTTTTAAATGACTGATCCTATGCGCCTAAAGACAAAAGTTTATTAAAAGTGGATTAACCCCTTTTAATTACGGGGCCCCAAAGAAACAGTTCCCCTTGTTAGGGAGGAAAAAAATCTCCCCTTTTACAAAAACGAAACAAATAATATCCCAAACCCCCAAATGGGAAAGACCCCTTAAAGCAACAGAGTTTTTCCAGAACCCTTTTTTTCTAAATCAACGAAAAGGGTTAGACATTTTAATTGAAAAAAGTTCTCACTTTTTTTCCCTTTTATTTAAACCTTTTTTGTTTTTCCTTTTTTTTACTTGAATTTTAAAATTTAAGTGTAGTGTCATAAAAGGAATAAAACCCCGGATTAATGAATTAATTATATGACCCTTTGACTCATTTTTTCCCAACCCCCTTTTAAGATTTTTTTTTTAAATTTTTGTTTTTTCCATAGCTTTAGCATTAAATCTTAGTTTTGGCCTTTGGGTTTTCATTTTAAAAGTTAATCCCCCCTTTTTTTTCCCCCATTCTACTATGGACATAAGAGTTCATTTTTATTCAACCGGGGACCAAGTCGCGTCTAATTAAGGTCCCCCTTTGTTCCGATCACTCAACTTTTATTATGATCATCTTCCATGGTAAAATTCATATTAATTTTTTTTTTTTTTTTTTTTTTTTTTTTTTTTTTTTTTTTTTTTTTTTTTTTTTTTTTTTTTTTTTTTTTTTTTTTTTTTTTTTTTTTTTTTTTTTTTTTTTTGGGGGGGGGGGGGGGGGGGGGGGGGGGGGGGGGGGGGGGGGGGGGGTTTTTTTTCCAAATCCTTGTTGTTCTAGATCAAAAAAAAAGGATTTATGACTTTTTTGTTTTACAAAAGATTTCAGTTTTCGTTCCCTTTTTATTTAGAATCTTAGTTTGTTTTTTTTTTAAAATTTTAGTAAATTCTTAATTGTTTTAGTATAGTGTCATAAAGGACATAGAAAACCCCCTAGATTAATTAATTAAAATAAAATTATTTTATTTGTTTCCAACCCCCTTGATTAAATTTTTTTTCAAACTTTTGTCTTTTTTTCCAAATAGCTTTCATTAAAGTTCCTTTTTGGGCCCTTGGTTTTTTTCTTGTTAAGTTAACCCCCCTTTTCTTGTGGCCCCTTTCTATGGAACTGGTTTATTGTTATAAAAAGGGCCCCAAATTGCTTTAAATTTAAAGGGCGTTTTTTCCCTGATCACTAACTTATAGTATTATGATTTTCCCCCATGGTATGAGTTATATCAAAAAGTGATCCTAGTGCGCCCTAACAGACTAAGTTCGTTTAAAAAGGTGGATCAACCCCCTTAAGTTACTGGGCCCCAAAGAAATAGTTCCTTTGTGGGGGAAAAATAAATTTACCCGTTTTACAAAACGGACATAACAATATACGAACCCCAAAATTTGTGAAAATCAAGTCCATTGGAAAGCAACAGTTCCTTCTAGACTCAACCGAAAACGGAGTTATGACATTTTGAATTGACAACAAGATATCTACACTGATTTATTCCTATTTAGTTTAGAACTCTTAGTTTGTTTCTTCCTTTTTAATTTAGCTATGAATTTTAATTGTATTAGTAGTAGTGTCATAGAAGGACATAGAGAATCCCTAGATTAATGTAATTATATATATATGATCCATTGTACTCATTGTTTCACAACCTCCCTTGATTAAGATTTATTTCAGAACTTTTGTCTTTCTTCCTATAGCTTTAGCATGTAATGCTTAGCTCTTAGGCCTTGGTTTATCATTGTTCAAGTTAATCACCTTTTCTTTTGGCACCATTCTACTATGGACACTAAGAGTTCATTGTTATATACAACCAGCGGACCAAGCACTCTGCGTCTAATCTAAGGTCGACTCGTTGTTCCTGATCACTCAACTTATAGTATTATGATCATCTTCCCATGGCTATAGACGATTCATATCGAATGACGTGATCCTAGTGCGACCTGAACAGACATCTAAGTTCTATTAAAAGGTGGATCTAAGCCTCCTTAAGTTATGGGCCCAAAGAAACTAGCTCTCCTTGTTGATGGAGGAAAAGTCAATCTACCCCTTTTACTAAAACGGACATAACTAATATACCGAAGCCCAAATGTGCAAGATCAAGTCCATTGAAAGCTAACGAGACGTTCTTTCATGCATACCTTGTTCGCTTCTAGACTCAACGAAAAAACGGAGTTATGACATTTTGAATTGACAACAAGATATCTACACTGATTTATTCCTATTTAGTTTAGAACTCTTAGTTGTTTCTTCCTTTTTAATTTAGCTATGAATTCTTAATTGTATTAGTAGTAGTGTCATAGAAGGACATAGAGAATCCCTAGATTAATGTAATTATATATATATGATCCATTGTACTCATTGTTTCACAACCTCCCTTGATTAAAGATTTTATTTCAGAACTTTGTCTTTCTTCCTACTAGCTTTAGCATGTAAATGCTTAGCTCTTAGGCCTTGGTTTATCATTATTCAAGTTAATCACCCTTTTCTTCGTGCACCATTCTACTATGGACACTAAGAGTTCATTGTTATATACAACCAGCGGGACCAAGCACTCAGCGTCTAATCTAAGGTCGATCGTTGTTCCTGATCACTCAACTTATAGTATTATGATCATCTTCCATGGCTATAGACGATTCATATCGAATGACGTGATCCTAGTGCGACCTGAACAGACATAAAGTTTGATTAAAAAGTGGATCTAAGCCTCCTTAAGTTACTGGGCCCAAAGAAACTAGCTCTCCTTGTTGATGGAGGAAAATCAATCTACCCCTTTTACTAAAACGACATAACTAATGATACGAAGCCCAAATGGTGCAAGATCAAGTCCATTGGAAAGCTAACGAGACGTTTTTCCATGCATACCTTGTTCCTTCTAGACTCAACCGAAAAACTGGAGTTATGACATTTTGAATTGACAACAAGATATCTACACTGATTTCGATTCCTATTTAGTTTAGAACTCTTAGTTTGTTTCTTCCTTTTTAATTTAGCTAGAATTCTTAATTGTATTAGTAGTGTGTCATAGAAGGACATAGAGAATCCCTAGATTAATGTAATTATATATATATGATCCATTGTACTCATTGTTTCACAACCTCCCTTGATTAAAGATTTTATTTCAGAACTTTTGTCTTTCTTCCTAACTAGCTTTAGCATGTAAATGCTTAGCTCTTAGCCTTGGTTTTCATTGTTCAAGTTAATCACCCTTTTCTTTGTGCACCATTCTACTATGGACACTAAGAGTTCATTGTTATATACAACCACAGGACCAAGCACTCTGCGTCTAATTAAGGTCGAACTCGTTGTTCCTGATCACTCAACTTATAGTATTATGATCATTTCCATGGCTATAGAGATTCATATCGAATGACGTGATCCTAGTGCGACCTGAAAGACATAAGTTTGATTAAAAGGTGGATCTAAGCCCCTTAAGTTACTGGGCCCCAAAGAAACTAGCTCTCCTTGTTGATGGAGGAAAAGTCAATCTACCCCTTTTACTAAAAGGACATAACTAATCATACGAAGCCCAATGTTGCAAGATCAAGTCCATTGAAAGCTAACGAGAGTTCTTTCCATGCATACCTTGTTCGCTTCTAGACTCAACGAAAAAGGAGTTATGACATTTTGAATTGACAACAAGATATCTACACTGATTTAATTCTATTTAGTTTAGAACCTTAGTTTGTTTCTTCCTTTTTAATTTAGCTGAATTCTTAATTGTATTAGTAGTAGTGTCATAGAAGGACATAGAGAATCCCTGAGTTTAATGTAATTATTATTATGACCCATTGTATCATTTTTTCCAAAACCCTCCCTTGTTTAAAAAGATTTTTATTTCAGAATTTTTCCTTTTTTACCTTTTGAGAAATGTGCTTTGGCGTTTTATTTTCGTTAATCACCTTTTTTGAGCACTTTATATGACCAAAGGTTCTTTTTATAAAAGGGGAAAGTTTTGGAATCTAGGTAATGTTTTTTTGATCCCAATTTATATTTTTTCTTCCCGGTTAAAATTATTTAAATTGCTTTCTTTCTCTGAAACGGGCTGTTTAAAAAAAAGTAACCCTTTTTTACATAAAAAATAGTTTTTTTTATGGGGAAAAATCAATTTAACATTTTTAAAAACCAACAAAATTTTTATTCCGAACCCCAAAGGTGCAAGACAAGTTTGGGAAAAAGTGAAGTTTTTTAGTTACCATTGTTTCTGATGGGAAAAAAATTTTTATGAATTTTGAAATTGCAAAAAGTTTAACTGATTTCGTTTTTTGTTTGAATTTAGTTTGTTTTTCTTTTTTTTAATTTATTTAAATTTTTTTTTTTTTTTTTTTATTTTTAGTAGTGTGTCATGAAGGCGAGATCAAGTTATTAATTTATATATTGATCCTTGTAATTTTTTCAAAACCCCTTGTTAAAAGTTATTATTTAAAAATTTTGTTTTTTTCCTAATGCTTTGATGTAATGCTTAGCTCTTAGGCTTGGTTTATCATTTCAATTTAAATCCTTTTTTTGTGCTTTATTGGACATAGATTCTTGTTATATACAACCAGGGGGACAGCATCTGGTTAATTTAAAAGTCGGGTTGTTCCTGTCATAACTTATGTTTTTGACATCTTCATGGTAAAAGTTATATCTGAATGAGTGATCTGGCGCTGAACAGAATTAGTTCTGTTTAAAAAGGTGGATTAACCCCCTTTAAAGTTACTGGGCCCAAAGAATAGTTCCTGTTGAGGAAAAAGTAAATTTTATTTTTAAAAGGGGGACAAAACTAATTTTAAAACCAAAATGTTAAAAGATCAGCCATTAAAAAGAACGGGGTTTTTTATGATACTTGGGTCGTTTTAGACTAACCCGAAAAAGGAGTTAGAATTTTTGAATGCAAAGATTTAATGTTTAAAATTCTTTTTGTTTAGAACTTTTTTTTTTCTTTTTTTTTAATTTTCCCGAATTTATTGTATTAGTGTATGTCTAGAGGAATGAGAATCTAGTTAATGAAATTTTATATATTTGATCCATTTATATGTTTACAACCTGATTAAAGTTTTTTATTTCAGACTTTTTTTTTTTACTCTTTAGTTTAAAAGCTTGCCTGCTTGGTTTATTTTTTAAGTTAATCACCTTTTTCGTGCACATTTACTTGGCATAAGTTATTGTTTATAAACCGGGGACAAGCACCCGCTTTAAATCTAGGCGACTGTTTTTCTGATACTAATTTTTGTATTATGTATCTTCCTGTATGCATATTTCGAAGAGTATCCTAGTGGCCTGAAAGAATAAAGTTTAAATTAAAAAATGGATCTAGCCTTTAGTTATGGGCCCCAAAAAACTGCTCTTGTGGGAAAAAAATCTCTACCTTTCGAACGAACAAAACTAATGTACCGAAGCCAAAGGGCAGATCAGTCATTGGAAAGTAAGAGCGTTTTTCCATGCATCTTTGTTCTAGATCAACAAAAAAGGTTATAAATTTTTGAATTGACAAAAAGTATTACTGATTTCGTTCTATTTGTTTAGAATCTAGTTGTTTCTTCTTTTTATTTGTGTTTTTATTGTTTAGTAGTGTTGAGGCTAGAAAATCCAAGATTATGAAATTATAATATATGATTGCTCTTTGTTTCAAACTCCCTGATAAAGATTATTATTTCAGAATTTTGTCTTTTTTCTAAAAGCTTGATGTAAGCTTAGCTTTAGCTTGGTTTATCATTGTTAAAGTTAACCCCTTTTTTTGTGGCACCTTTTTGGCATAAGAGTTCTTGTTATATCAACGCGGACCAAGCACTTGGTCTATTAAGGTGGGTCGTTTTTCTGCATAAAATTTAAGATTATATATTTCCCTTTGCTTAAAAAGATTATATCGAATGAGTGACCCTTGACTGAAAGCATTAGTTTGATTAAAGGTGGTCAAACCCCCTTAATTTTGGGGCCCCCAAAGAATAGTCCTTTGTTGGGGGAAAAAGAAAACCCCTTTTTTCAAAAAGGAATAACAATAGACCCAATTGTTCAGTCAGTCATTGAAAGCTAGAGGTTTTTCATGATATTGTGCTTCTGACTCAACCAAAAAAAAGATTTATGATTTTGAATTGACAAAGATATTACAGTTTTTAATTCCTATTTGTTTAAAACTTTATTTTGTTTCTTCCTTTATTTACCCGAATCTTATTGTATTAGTAGTAGTGAAAAAAGGGAAAGAGATCCCTGAGTTAATGTAAATTTAATGATCCATTTATTTTTTCACAACCCCCTTGATTAAAGATTTTTTTTCAGAACTTTTGCTTTCCCTACTGTTTAGATGTAAATGTTTAGTTTAGGCTTTTTTTTCATTTCAAGTTATCCTTTTCTTGTGACTTTTTTATTGACTAAGATTTCATTGTTATATACACAGGGGACCAACACTTGCTTTAAAATTTAAGGTCAAATCGTTGTCTGATACTCAACTTTAGTATTAGATCTTTCCCCCAGGTATGAGATTTACGAATGACGGATTTAGTGCGACTGAACAAAAAAAAGTTGTTTAAAAAAGTGGACTAACCCTCCTAAGTTGGGCCAAGAACTAGTCTCTTGTTGATGGAGGAAAAATCAATCTACCCCTTTTCAAAAAGCAAACTAATACGAAGCAAATGGTGCAAGACAAGCCCTTGGAAACTAACGAGAGTTTTTATGCAACTTTTCGCTCTAGATAAACGAAAAAGGAGTTATGACATTTTGAATTGACAAAAAGTTCATGATTGTCCTTTTAGTTTGAATCTTGTTTGTTTTTCCTTTTAATTAGCTCAAATTTCTTAATTGTTTAGTAGTAGTTATGAAGAATAGAAAACCCCTAGATTAATGTAATTATATATAAGATCCTGTATCTTTGTTTCACAACTCCTTGATTAAAGATTTTTTCAGAATTTTGTCTTTTTTCTAATAGCTTTAGATGTAATGCTTAGCTCTTGCCTGGTTTATTTTTCAATTTAATCCCTTTTCTTTGGGGGCCCATTTTATGGCACAAAGATTCTTGTTTTACAACCAGGACAAATTGCGTTTTAGTCGGGTTTTTCCTGATCATACTTATAGTATTATGTCATTTTCCTTGGCTATGAGATTCATATTGATGCGTGCCCTGTGGACTGACCGCATTAGTTTATTAAAGGTGGCTGCCTTAGTTACGGGCCAAAGAAACTAGCTCTCCTTTTTGATGGGGGGAAAAGTCATCACCCCTTTACAAAAAGGAATAACTAATCTACGAACCAATTGTTCAAATAAGTCTTTAAAAAGCTAAGGAGGTTTTAAATGATACCTGTCGTCTGATCAACGAAAAAGGAGTTATGAATTTGAATTGCAACAAGTTTTTACACTGATTTTAATTCTATTAGTTTAGAACTCTTAGTTTGTTTTTTTTTTAATTTGGGCAGAATTTTATTGTATTGTGTAGGTCATAGAAGGAATAGAGAACCTAGATTAATGTATTATATTATATGATCTGTACTCTTGTTTCACAACCTCCTTGATTAGTTTTTATTTCAGAACTTTTGTTTTTTTCCTACTAGCTTTAGCATGTAATGCTTAGTCTTGGGCCCTTTGGGTTTATCATTTTAAGTTACCTTTTTCTCGTGACCATTTTTGGAACAAGGTTCTTTGTATAAAAACGCGGGACAAGCATCGGTCTAATTAAGGTGACCTTTGTTCTGATCACTCAACTTTAGTTTTGATATTTCCCCAGGGCTATAGCATTCATATCGAATGCGTGATCTAGGGACTGAACAGACAAAAATTTTTTAAAAAAAAAGGGATTACCCCCTTAAAGTTACGGGGCCCCAAAAAAATAGTTCCTTTTTGATGGAGGAAAATAAATCTACCCCATTTTACTAAAAGAAAAAAAATTTGTATCGAAGCCAAATGTGCAAGTAAGTCCTGGAAAGCTACGAGAGTTTTCCATGCATACTTGTTGCTTTAATAAAACCAAAAAGGGGGTTTGACATTTTGATTGAAACAAGAAATTACATGATTTCGTTCTTTTGTTTAGAACTTTAGTTTGTTTTTCCTTTTAATTTAGTTGAATTTTTAAATTGTTTTAGAGTTGTCATAGAAGGAATGAGAATCCCTGAGATTAATGTAATTATATTTTAGATCCTTGTATCTTGTTTTCAACCCCTTTTTAAAAGTTTTATTGAACTTTGCTTTTTCCAAATGTTTAGCTTAAATGCTTGCTCTTGGGCCCTGGTTTCTTGTTAGTTAATCCCCCTTTTCTTTGGGGGCACCTTCTACTAGGGGACATAAGAGTTCATTGTTAATACAACACGGACAAGCACTCTGCGTCAAATCAAAGGGTGGGTCGTTGTTCCTAATCATAACTTATAGTTTATGTTCTTTAGGGCTATAGACGATTCTATTGAATGGATTATTGCCCTGAACAGACTTTAAATTTTTTGTTTAAAAAGGGTGGTCTAAGCCTTAATTTATGGTAAAAGAAACTGTCTTTGTTAAAGGAGGAAAGTCATTACTTTTCTAAAGGGGAATAATAATATACTAACCCCAAAATTGTGTGTAAGTCATTAAAAAGTAAGAGAGGTTTTTCAATGCACCCCTTGTTCCTTCTAGATCAACGAAAAAGGATTTATGCTTTTTTAAATTTGACAACAAGTATCTCAGATTTAATTCCTATTTAGTTTAGAATTTTTTTGTTTTTTCCTTTTAAATTGCACAATTTTTTAAATTGTTTTGTAGTAGTGTATAGGGGGAATAGAGAACCCCTATTTAATGTATTATAATTAGTCATTGTACTATTGTTTCAAAACCCTCCCTTGTTTAAAAGATTTTATTTCAGAATTTTGTCTTTTTCTCTAGTTTAGCTGTAAATGCTTAGTTTTAGGTTGGTTTATCATTTTCAAGTTAATCCCCCTTTTCTTCTGCCCCATTTATATGGACACAAAGGTTTATTGTTAATAAAACCAGGGGACAACCCTCCGCGTCAAATCTGGTCGATCGTTTTTCATGATCACTCAATTTATAGTATTATGATCATTTTCCCCTGGCTTAGGATTCATATTCGATGATCCCCCCCCCCCTATGCGACCTAAAAAGACATAATTTTAATTTTAAAGTGGTTTAAAGCCCCTAATTTAAAGGGTCCCAAGAAATAGTCTCCTTGTTGATGGAAAAAAATCAAATCTCCCCCTTTTATAAAGAAATACTAAAAATCGAACCCAAATGGTAAGATAAGTCCTTTGGAAAGCTAAGGGTTTTTTCTTGCACCCCTTTTTCCCTTTTAGACTACAAAAAAGGGAGTTATGACATTTTGAATTGAAAACAAGATATCTACTGATTTCGTTTTATTTATTTAAAAACTTAGTTTGTTTCTTTTTTTAATTTAGTTGAATTCTTATTGTATAGGGTCATGAAGGACTGAAAATCCTGAGATTAATGTATTATTAATATGATCCATGTATCATTGTTTCTAAACCCTCCTTGATTAAGATTTTTTTCAGAACTTTTGTTTTTTTCCCTAAGCTTTAATGTAAATGCTTAGCTCTTAGGCTTGGTTTACATTTTCAGTTAATCACCTTTTTTTTGTGGCACCATTTATTGACACTAAGGTCATTGAAAAAACCCCAGGGCCCCAGACTCGCGTCTAATCTAAGGGGGGCTCGTTTTTCCCTATCACTAAATTTTTAATTATATATTTAGGATGACGATTCATACGAATGACGTGACCCCTAGGGACCTAAAAGACAAAATTTATTAAAAGGGTCTAACCCCTTAATTTACGGGGGCCCAAAAAGAAATAGCTTCCTTTTTAGGAAAAAAAATAATTTTACCCCTTTTACAAAAAACATAATAATATAAGCCCAAAGTGCAGAAAGCCTTAAAAGTAAGAGAGTTTTTTCATGTACCTTTTCCTTTAGACAACAAAAAGGAGTTATATTTTTTTAATTGACAACAAAATCACATGATTTTTTCCCCTTTTTGTTTAGAATTTTTAGTTTGTTTTTTCCTTTTTAATTTTTTAAAAATTTTTTGTTTGTGTAGTGTATAAAAGGACTAAGAACCCAGTTTAATTTTAATTTTTAATAACCTTTGACTCATTTTTCAAACTCCTTGTTAAAAGATTTTTTTTTAAAATTTTGTTTTCTTC
>JAVBHU010001087.1:0-11240 GCA_034768395.1 Linum lewisii | reverse complement strand
TTGGGATAATATCATGTGCATTTTGTGATAAATCTATCGCATTTTCGTACAAATTAGCGCAATTGTTGGGACAAATCTAGCATATTTTGGGACAAATCTAGCATATTTTGGATAAATTTAGCGAATTTTTTGACAAATCTAGCACATTTTTTTACAAATCCAACGCATTTTGGGACAAATCTAGCGCAATTTTTGGACAAATATAGCGCATTTTGGGACAAATCTAGCACTTTTTTTAGATAAATCTAGCGTATTTCGGGACTAATCTAGCATATTTTGATAAAATCTAGCGCATTTTGGTAAAAATCTAGCTCAATTGTTGGGACAAATTTAGCGCAATTGTTGGGACAAATCTAGCGCATTTTGGGACAAATCTAGCACATTTTGGGACAAATCTAGTGCATTTTGATTCAAATCTAGGCAATTGTTGGAAAAAATCTAGCGCATTTCAGGACAACTCTAGCGTATTTTTTTTCACAAATCTAGCGCATTTTTTGGGACACATCTAGTGCATTTTGGGACTAATCTAGCGTATTTTGGGACAATCTAGAGGATTTTGGGATAAATCTAGCGCATTTTGGGATAAATCTAGTGCATTTTGTGATAAATCTATCGCATTTTCGTACAAATCTAGCGCAATTGTTGGGACAAATCTAGCATATTTTGGGACAAATCTAGCATATTTTGGGATAAATCTAGCGATTTTTTGACAAATCTAGCACATTTTTTTACAAATCCAACGCATTTTGGGACAAATCTAGCACAATTTTTGGGACAAATATAGCGCATTTTTGGACAATCTAGCCATTTGGATAAATTTAGCAATTTTTTGACAAATCTAGCACATTTTGGCACAAATCTAGTGCATTTTTTGTACAAATCTAGCGCATTTTTGGACAAATCTAGAGCATTTTTAGACAAATCTAGTACATTTTGGGACAAATTTAGCGCATTTTTGGACAATCTAGCTCATTTTTGACTGATCTAGCGCATTTTTGGACTAATTAGTGTATCTTGGGAAAATCTAGAGGATTTTGGATATCTAGAGGATTTGCTGAGCTGGTCGTAGGCAGCATCGTGGGCATGAGCTAGAGTCTGTCTGGAAGTAATACTTCCAGTTGCCGTCGAGGCTGACTCTGCATTGGTCCCGAATACCTATAATAACACAAAATTGATTAGTGAACATCATGCATAATTTAAATTATCTTTAAATTATGACTATGATAATTAATAATTACCAGGGCTTGAGTAAAGCGTCGACCCATCATCCGGACATGACCGCAGTGCTCTGGCTTGTTCAGAGCTCTTCCTAGTGAGTCATTTGGACCCCACTCTCGCGGACATCCACCAGCCTCCAAACGACGAATACTATCCTGAAATTTGAATGTACAATAAGACAGTTATTTTGCTCTTAATTTAGAATTTAACAAACACATTTACTAACAATAATCTGCTAACATTATTGCTCCAGCATGCGTGCTCTTGGGTTCACCGTTCGGCCAACTGTAGAACTTGATGAAGACTTGCCCCTCGTAGGTCGCAAACCCGTCTTCCGGTGCTCCTCCTCAATATACAACCTCCAAGGTCTAGACCCTCCAGTATGGTTTTCTTCTAGACAAGCTCGGTTGGCCTTGTTCCTGGCAACTGAATCCTGTACCAAAAAAAGGATGAAAAGTTCATTTTGGAACGATTATGTGATTTGTTTATGAAATGGTTAATTTGGTAAAATACCTTGAATTCTTGAGACTCTACATATGTCATGTATGTCAGCCAATCACTATCCGGACAACCTTGAGGGGGGTTTTGTCGAACCCACTCGTAGGGAAGGTTGTTGTCCTTGGCATATTTCACCTTTGCTCTCCAGACATCAAGCCTTGCTTTGCCCCAAAGGCGCGAGATAGCGTGATCCCAATATTTCCGAGCAGCTGGCAGCAGGTCCGAGTCGCAATAGAACTTGCCCTAAATAGAAAAAAGCAAGTTTAAAATGGAGTTCTAATTAATTGGCTAGTAATATTAAATTCATTTGATAAGTTCCAAAGTTTCTTACCAAGAAGAACTGCTGTAAAGCAAGTGTCTTCGTCGCGTCTGGCACAAGCTTCCAGGAGGGAGGGTAGATGTGGTAGTACGTCTAGATCCTAGCACACTCCCCCACATACTTGCCAATAAAGGACGCCAGTGGTCCACCATGCTGGACTCCTAGGTTGTCGAGGTTGAACAAGATCTTATTTCTGTCGGAGGTGGCTCGACGGTGATCCTTAAACTTGATCTTTATGACCTTTGTTTGACCGCCACGATCTACACAAAACTATGCTCTAAGTATGCATGTTTGTAATATTTAATTAAAATATTCAATATGGATGGTTTTGGGAATTAGACGATACTAACCGACGATAGTAAGCTCATGGGTGTGTCGCTCAGAGGAGGAAGAAGTAGAAGAGCCTGTTGCAACAGTATCCCCGGTATGCACAGATCGAGTAGGACTGGGACTCCTCTTGTCGTCACTACCAGAAGCCATTGCTAAAAAAACGAAATGAAAATACTGTAATTAACGTATGTCTATTGCATTGGTAGACAAGAAGATTGTCATAACATAAAGAATACAATAACAAACTTTATATTTTTCTACTCATTCTCGAAATTAATTACACCATTTCCCACAATTTGTAAATCTGGAATATTGTTAGTTACAGGAAGATGTTGTGGAGCTAACGACAAACAACATTCGTGCGAAATAGCTTCCTCATCTCCCATCTCATACGTGTCTCTTGGCTTGCAATGAACCGGTATACACCATTTGGATCATTTGTGTCATCCACATAGAACACCATACGTGCATCAGATGCACTTACATACGGCTCATCTTCAACTTTCTCACCGACATCTCGCAAGTGATTGAAGTTGACCATAATTATTCCGAGTGCATCTTTCTTCACCCATGTCGGAGTAACTGTATCAGCCCACTTACACTTGAATAGCGTGATTGTACGAGAATAATAATCCAGTTCGACTATATCCACAAGTTTCCCATAAAACCATATGTCACTGCGAATTGGATTGTTGTTAGAGGAGCTCGAGACACTGTCGGTACCAAATTTTGCAGCAACTCCACTGTTCTGGGTTTTCAAGCCTTCTTCACGAGCAATTGTTCAAAAGCGATACCCATTAATGTCATAAATAGTGAACCGCCTTGCTTGAACATTTGGTCCCCTAGCCAGTGTCATCAAATCCTCACTGTGACTTGTGGATCCGTCCAAAATCTGTTCAGGTTATGGTATATATGTCAGTTTGATTGCATATATCTATAGCTAACATATGTACTAGCTCGAAGCTAATAAGAATACCTTCTTCTGAACCCAGCTAACAAGCTTTCTGTGCACCGCTTTGTTTATCGCAGTTTCACTAGCACGCCTTCCAAACTCTCTTCTGGTTTCCACTTCACATTCTCTAGAAGATAAATATATGTTAACATTGGTATTGCACAATTGGTGGATATGCTCAACTTGTAACAAGCTATTTACCTCAACAATGGTTGTGCGGCTGGATTGTTCACCAACACGTAATGAAACGCTTGAGTCCACTCTAACTGTGATAGTTTGAAAGAGTCACCATTCCTATGGTACACCTTTAGAAATGAGGATGGAGGCTTGTTCATCGGTCGGAACTTCTGGCTCGGTCGCGACACATTTTGGACGATTGTATCTTATCTCCACATCATCGTTAAAATACAATGATGAGAAATTAAACAGCTCCTCCGACAGCCAACCTTCAGCAATTGATCCTTCTGGATGTGCTCTATTTCCAACGAAGGTTTTTAGTTTACCCAAGTACCTAAATAATGAATTATTTTAGGTATCAGTTTCGAAGAACATACTTAATTACATAGGAAGACAATGAATGTAAGAGTATACCTTTCAATTGGATACATCCACTGATATTGAACTGGTCCTCCCCGTCGAACTTCATCAACTAGGTGTAACACTAGGTGCACCATAACAGTGAAGAAAGACGGCGAAAAAATCATCTCCATGTGACATAGAGCTATGACGAATCTATCTTGAAGCTTGTCAAGCTCAGGTATGTTAACCACAGGAGAACATAATTCCTTAAAGTAGGAGCCAAGTTCAACCAAGACCCTTGCAATTGAGACGAGCAACACATTTCGTATCGCAAGAGGTAACAAGTCATGTAGAAGCATATGTGAGTCATGACTCTTTAGCCCTAGCATCTTCCGATTATTCAGGTCCACGCACCTTGCGATATTGCTAGCATACCCATCTGGAAATGACATTCCCTTCAATGACTTCAAGACCATTTCAATTGTCTTCTTATCGAGAGTGAATGAGACAGCAGGACATGTTTTACCATCATCCAAAGGCCACAATTGGCTTCTAATCTTAATTTCTTTCAGATCTTTTCTTGCAGCCAAGTGGTCTTTTCTTTTGTTCTTGTTATGAGCAAAGTGAACAAAATGTTATCGCAAACATTTTTTTCTATATGCATCACATCCAGATTATGACGCAACAGATTGAATTCCCAGTACGGAAGATTGAAGAAGATACTTTTTTCCTCCACTGTGGTGCTGGTCCCGATTCTTTCGGTTGTGTCTTACCAAATGTGACATTAATATTAGCCACTTGTGCCAAAACCTCAGTACCAGTAGAAACCTTCGGTGGACTCCTTTTGTCGGCTTTCCCATTAAACTTGGACTTTTGGGATCGAAACCGATGATTCATTGGCAAAAACCTCCTACTACTCATGAAACATGGTTTATTCCCAGAAGCTTTTAGCCGAAGTGGTTCTGCATCATACATACAAGTCGGACACGACAGTGCTGTGTGTGTTATTCCATCCCGACAAGTTGCAAAGGCCAGGATAATCACTTATTGTCCATATCAATGCTGCTCTCAAGGTGAAAGATTTTTTCTTCACCGAGTCATAAGCTTGAACACCAACGCACAAAGTTTGTAACTCCTCAATCAGTGGCTGCAAATAGACGTCCAGGTCATTTCCAGGCATCTTAGGACCAGGAACGATGCCAGACAATATAAGACCTGTCTGCTTCATACACAACCACGGTGGAGTGTTATATGGGATTAGCACAAACAGCCAAGTGCTATGACTTATGCTCATGGTACCAAATGGATTGAAGCCATCTGTTGCAAGCCCAAGTCTCACGTTTCTTGGATCAGCAGCAAATTCTGGGAACTTGGAATCAAAAAATTTCCAAGCTTTTGCGTCTCTAGGATGTCTACCCATACCATCATCTGCTATGTTCTCCGTAGCATGCCAAGTCATATCTTCTACTGTGTAAGGGCACATGTACAACCTCTTCAACCAGGTATTAATGGAAAATACCGAAATATCTTCTCGGGTTGAGGTTTTCGCCTTTTTCCACTGTATTCTTCCCCACATCCTTGAATCGAGACACCCCACACACTCGGCATTCCTTCGCATCACTATCTTCTCCGATATATAAAATGCAATCATTCTTACATTCATCAATTCTGGTGTACGACAACCCAAGTTTTCTTATTGTCTTCTTAACTTCATAGTTAGATGCTGGAATTTTGGCGGTATGAAAAGCTTTGCGAAGCAACTCCAGTATCTTTGATATTGCTTTATCATTGATTTTGTGCATATACTTGATGTGATATAAGCTGATCATGAAAGACAACTTGGTATGACTTGTACAACCATCATATAATGGCACTTCACCATCTTTCAATATGCGAAAGAACTCATCATCTGGTTGCATGCTGGGTAAATCTGGCATTGGTACATCACCTCCTTGTGGGAATTCATCATCATCGAGACGCACGTTGGGGTTATCATGCGACTCTCGTATTTCAAATGCGTCATTGACCATGTTCTGGAATAAGTCTGGCTCAAGTACTGGTTGTTCCTCAACCAATAATGGCTGAGTTGCTTCTTGATCACGAATGATTAGTTCTGGCTCAAGTATGGAAGTTGATGCTCCGAAGTCGGTGATTAACTCTCCATGTAAATTCCATACATCGTATGAAGACGGAAATGCCTTTGCCAGTAAGTGTTGATTAACTTCACTGCGTGTCTTCCACTTCTTGAATGCATTTTGGGCAAGGACAGAGTATATTGACTCCATCAATTGCGTTGGAGATTGCAAAGTCAAGGAATTGTTGAACGCCAGCGTAATACTCATGAGTATGACGCGACTTTCGAATCCAAGGCTTATCCATCTATATTGAACTAATGAGTGTCAGTTTGAATTTGTTATAAAGAAATGAAAAAATAAATAAAAAATTATAATCAACTTCACAGCTTGGTAGTCATTTGATTGACCGCTATTCTGCAGCTCATCAAAATCTCCACGAAATTTAAGAGCAGATAAAATTTTCAGTACCAGAACAAGAAACAGCAAATAAGACAATGAAAAACGGATGATCTTACCTTAGTAAATCGGTCAGGGATACGAACGCCCCGATGCTTCTGACAGGAAGGTATAATCTTCCTTCAACACCCGATTAATCTGAGGAAAAACGGATTCAGAGACTCGTGTAAAGTGAAATACAGAACCGTCGGATGATCTGAGTAGATAATATTTCTCACCTGGAGATTGTCGGCGGATGCGGCAGTACGTCAGACGAGGCGGCGGAACGTCGGACGAGGCGATGGAATGTCAAAGGAGGTGGCGGCGGAACGTAGGAGGAGATTGGGATGTCGGAGGAGGCGGCCGAACGTAGGAGGAGGCGATTCGAAGTCGGAGGAGGTGGAAGAGCGTCGGAGGAGTTGATTCGGAACGTCGGATGAGGTGTCGAAGCGTTGGAGGAGGTGATTCAGACGTCGGAGGAGTTGGCGGAGCGTCGGAGGAGGTGATTCGGACGTCGGAGGAGGTGGCGGGCGTCGGAGAAGGTGTTGGAAAGTTTGTCGGAGGAGTTAGGATTTCAGAGGATTTTGGTTTCGGAGGAAGAGAGAGTGGATGAGAACTGAACTCGCAGGCATCAGAAGAGAGGGTCATTCGTTACTTTGTCGCAGGCGCATACTGTTTCTCGCAGGCCGCCTGCGACAAAACTTGTCGCAGGCCACCTGCGACAAAGCTCGTCACAGACAGTGCTTTTTCGCAGATGGCCTGCGATAATTCAAGTGCACTTTGTCCAGGCCGCCTGTGACAAACCTGTCACAGACAGCGATGCGCCTGCGACAAACAGCTTCACCTGCGAAGAGCTTTGTCGCAGACGGCCTGCGACAAATCAACTCGTCTGTTGTAGTGTGCAAAAGGGCTCGAAATGCATGCAAACTAGGACGGATTTGCTTTTCAAACATTGGAAGTATGATTTAGATGAGTAAAGACCTAGTTCTCTGTCATTCCAAGTTTGTGTTTGTAATTTGGTAGATCTTTGTTAGAACAAAGCTGGGTGGGTGATTTGAGAGAAATGAAAAGAGAGAGGATTTATCCTTCAGTAATAAGTACTGATACATTTGTGTTCTTTGGGGAAGGAAGAAGGAGATTGATTCCTCTCTCTGCTATGACTACACATCAAGCTGAAATCAAGTTCCACGCTTATGACCTTAAAGTTTATCTATTGCTTCTGCTTATTTGATTCGTCTTCTGTAGTAAGTACGGATCATGGATGGATCTGAGTTTATCCCTTACTTATGCTTTTTTGGTTCATCCTTCTATAGTAAGTACTGACCATGGATGGATCTATGTTCTTTAGCTGGAGTATTGACAGCTTAGTTATTTGATGTGCTTGCATACTTGTTTTCTTGCTTACATTTGGGCTGTAGAGCTTTGCTCTTTATTGTTTTGTGGATTTTGTTTCTCTCTATCTCTGATTTATAGGTTGGTTTCTGAGATAATGAGCTGGGCTTAAGTCTTTTGTTTACCTACGAAGAAGAAATGAGTCAATGCCTCTCTGTGTTACTACATGTGCTGCTGCCTTTGATTGGTTCTATATTGTTAAACTTTCAGTTTGTATGTATACTGCCATGGTTTTTCTTCTTGAGGTTCTTCGCTTTTATCAATTCTGAGATATTGGGCTTCTAACTTAAAGTTTCTCTCCTGCATTTGCTCGTTTCTCTGTTGCTAAACTTACAACTTCCATGTCAACTTGTATGGGTACCGGTATGGCTTAGTGCTCTCTGCCTCTTGTTTGAAATGGTTTCTGAGATATTGTGATGGTTTGAAAGAAGTAAGACTGGGAGGTGGTTGGACGGGAGATGGGAGATGGAGTTTGGCGGCGGCGTAACTTAAAGGTGGGTTGAAGACAACCCTAAACCAAACAAAATGACCCGATCTGGTTCGGTTAATTGATCAGGTGGGTAATTAGGCCGGGTAGATTCTGAGGTGGAAACTTTAAATGACGTGGCAACTGACTTGTCATCGCCACGTAGGAAAACTAACAGAATTTTAGATGTCCGTAAACGGGAGTGACTGGTAGGATAATGGGCCGAAGTTCAGTGATTGCTAGGAAATTTTTCTGAGTTCAGTGACTGGTGGGTTATTTGGCCATAATTCAGTGATGATTTGAGTAACCAACCCCAATTCGTTGCCATAAATGTTTTTTTATCAAAATCTAACCAGATACTATATAGAATTTTCTAATTAAGATCTTGGGTTGGTTACTTAAATGATCACTAAACTTTGACCAAATAACCTGAGTGGTCGCTGTTCTTGAAAAAATTCCTAGCACTCACACAATTTTGGCCAATTATCCTAGAGGTCACTATTAGCTACAGACATCCATGATTCCGTTAGTTTGCCTATGTGGACTCACCACATGGAATGCCACATAAGACAAGTCTGCCATGTCACATTTTTTCAAACCAAATGTGCCCAATCACCCAACCGAAGTAACCAACCCTAATCCAACCCTACAACCTAACCAAAAATCATTGAAATCAGATCTGACCAAAAAATCCCCTCCTTGCTACCTTTTGCTCGCCGCCGTCATGACCTCACCGTCCCGCCTTGACGTCTCAATCGTCGCCGGGGAAATTTATCTGCTATGGAGGTTCTGGTCATCAATAGAATAGGCGACTTCGAGGGTGGAATTGCTTCTCTGCAAAACCCATTTGTATTTCTTCGGAGACACTTCTTGTCTAAGAAGAATCCGATTACGACACCAAATCCGATTTCTCAGACGATGACGATTCTGGTGATGAAGACGATGAAGAGGAAGAACATAAAGATGTAGGTTCGTCTACTAGGAGGATTTTAGCTTCAAAGGCGCATCGAATTTTGGGTTGAGGCTCCGGCGGAGGAGCAGCAGTATTGGGGATTTCTTCTCGTGGCCAGAATTCGTGGGCGGGACGAGCAGCGTAGTGAAGATGTGGGACAATTTTGGGTTGGGATTGGAGCTGAATCTCAACGGAGGAGAGAGTAGATCTAAGGGAGTGAAGGGGGAGGATTCACGCTTTCGGTTGGTTTAGGGTTGGGTATTGGGTGTTAGGGTTACTTTGGTTGGGTGATTGGGCACATTTGATTTGAAAAAATGTGACATGGCAGACTTGTCTTATGTGGTAGTCCATGTGGTGAGTCCACATAGGAAAACTAACGAAATCATGGATGTTCGTAGCTAACAGTGACCTCTAGGATAATCGGTCAAAGTTGTGTGAGTGCTAGAAATTTTTTGAAGAACAGTGACCACCCGGTTATTTGGTCAAAGTTTAGTGATCATTTAAGTAACCAACCCTTAAAATCTTACCATATATATTTTAAAAGTTTAACAATTGAACACACATATTACTCTTACTTTACCCTTTTATACTTAGCCGCTCTCATTCACTCTGTTACCAAGATCCAAGCACACAATCTACCAAAAGAGATAGATAGAGACATTAATTATCGTCAACGTACACTTGCCATCTTTCTGCAGCATTCCCCCAACTACTTATAATAATATAAAAATGAGATACAGGTAGAGCCATTAATTTCCGTCACCGTACACTTGCCATCTTTCTGCAGCATTTACCCAACTAAGTATAATAATATAAAAACGACGAGCAAGGAGCAACAACTTTTGTAGTATTAATATCTGCTCATCCTAGTCTTTTATTTACTACACTACACATGCACATATGAACTCTCTGAAGGGGAGGTTAAATGTAACGTTTTGTGTGTATACATGTCAATTCACGCTTGACAGGTGTCGGGTTGGTCCGTGAGAAGTGTTGGGTGTGTGATTGGCTGGTATGCATGTGGTAAATGTTTTGTGTAGTCAATTCGTTGCCATATATGTTTTTATCAAAATCTAACTAGATACTATATAGATTTTTCTAATTAAAATCTTATCATATATATTTTATCTAGTGAAATACCTTTGCTACCCCATTTTAAAAGTTTAACAATTGAACACACATATTACTCTTACTTTACCTTTTATACTTAGCCCCTCTCATTCACTCTGTTACCAAGAGCCAAGCACACAATCTACCAAAAGAGATAGATAGAGCCATTAATTATCGTCACCGTACACTTGCCATCTTTCTGCAACATTCCCCAACTACTTATAATAATATAAAAAACGAGATCAGGTAGAGCCATTAATTACCGTCGCCGTACACTTACCATCTTTCTGTAGCATTTACCAACTAAGTATCATAATATAAAAAACGACGAGCAAGTAGCAACAACCTTTGTAGTATTAATAACTACTCTAGTCTTTTATTTACTACACTACACATGCACATATGAACTCTCTGAAGGGGAGGTTAAATGTAACGTTTTGTGTATATACATGTCAATTCACGCTTGACAGGTGTCGGGTTGGTCTGTGAGAAGTGTTGGGTGTGTGATTGGCTGGTATGCATGTGGTAAAATATTTTGTGTAGTCAATTCGTTGCCATATATGTTTTTATCAAAATCTAACTAGATACTATATAGATTTTTCTAATTAAAATCTTATCATATATATTTTATCTAGTGAAATACCTTTGCTACCCCATTTTAAAAGTTTAACAATTGAACACACATATTACTCTTACTTTACCCTTTTATACTTAGCCCCTCTCATTCACTCTGTTACCAAGAGCCAAGCACACAATCTACCAAAAGAGATAGATAGAGTCATTAATTATCGTCACCGTACACTTGCCATCTTTCTGCAACATTCCCCGAACTACTTATAATAATAAAAAAATGAGATCAGGTAGAGCCATTAATTACCGTCACCGTACACTTACCATCTTTCAGTAGCATTTATCCAACTAAGTATAATAATATAAAAAACGACGAGCAAGTAGCAACAACCTTTGTAGTATTA